>PVKE010002105.1:0-22913 GCA_004027555.1 Craseonycteris thonglongyai
TCACAGGTTCGAGTCCAGACCCCGCAAATAAAGCAAGCCATATTCTTTTAGCTGGTGAAGGTTTTGCCTTCACTTTGTAAAAGAACACATCAATGAAGGGCAATACAGCAGAGCGCAATAAGACGAGGTATGTCTGTGATTTACAGGCTTTGGAGCCCTGCCATTATCAAATACAGAAAGTGCCCTCAGGATTATATATTCTTTAAAGGTGGATGTCCTGGTTGTATAAACATGTACAGTCATCACTAAATAGATGCCTCTCTGTTACAGAGTCAACAAAGAACTTTTTTTTTTAAGTCCTCACTTCCTCCCCAGGAAATGGTGTGCATTCAGAGGGGAAGCTGTCTTCCTGTTTTCTCCCTACCAGCACTCTTGCAAGGTTTTTTCTAAGCTTCCAAACCAGAGGCTCCACTATATGGAACAAGCTCATCTTAACAACAGGTCACATTTTTACCTGCAGCAAATTTTTAAAAAGAGATTTCCTTCCCAGAAATCACAAAAAAGCATCATTAGCGTAGTAGTGTGCCATCTACTATGTTCTTAAATCCTACATACCCTCCTCCCCCTGCACCCCAATCTCTACCTCACTCAATGTACAGTGGGGGCACTGCATTCATCCATGGGAGTTATTGTGTCAAAATTGTTTGCAAAATACATCAGTTCTTAGTGTTCCAATTACGAAAGAAACTTGACAGGACACCTGCTTTTTATTATTTCAATGTTTGGTGATACAAACCCAACATGCCTGGCACCCAAGAATAAAATATAATTCAAGAACGCTTTGTACATTCTGCTTTAAAATTTTGGCATTTCGGCACTGATTTCTGGGGCTATTAAGAAGAAACATTTGGAAACAAACAAAATTCACTTTTTCCCCTTTTCCTGAGTTTTTACAGTCAGTTAAGGAGCTCTTGTTTCATTTATTTCACCTATTGATACTTAATAAAGTTCAGGTAAACCTGAGATTCCAGGGCTAATCTAGATGGTATTTTAAATGAGATGAATTTTAGGTTAGGTCACTCTTCAGGTTTCTTTTCACTCTTGCTTCAATAGCAGCTGTTTGTCACCAACTAATTGTGTTAGTTATCCATTAAGTCAAGGTTTTTTCAAAGTGTTGTCCAAAAGATCATCTAAATCAGAATCATCAAAGTGCTTATTAAAATGCAGATGCCTGGATCTCAGCCGAGACCTATCAAATCAGAACCTCTGAGAGTGAGCCTGGAAACCAGCATGTTGGCAGCTGCCCAGTTTGACTTGATTTGATTTAGGGATGCCATGAAATTGCAAAGGTTTACCTTTCCCAGGGATTTTTCTTTGTTAATAGGGAGCAACCGAAGACTTTAAAACATAAATCTTTTCTTTCATTTTTTTTTCTTTAGGGGCCAAGTCTTTAAGGACAAAGGCACTTTTTGCATGTCCTTCAAATCTTATAATGAAGGCAACTCCATCTTCATTTACTATTCATAAATTGACTCGAGGGATCAAATATCAAGAAAGAAATAATTTCTTCTTTACTGGCAGCCAGTCACATGCTGTGATGGGCAGATATCCTGAAGGTGATTATCTGGAAAAAGGCATAAAATCTGTAGGCACTTTTAATTGTAGTTATTTTGAGTACATTTACACTTGAACAGTACCCACAGAACTCACTGTCAATTATTTTTTTTAATTTACTCTCCAACAGAAATCTGTATTTCCTACATCAAGTACTTGATTTCAGAATTTCACACTATGCTTCATGGCTATATTAGTGCTTACTCCTGGTAATTGCCCAATTAAGTTAAAAAAGAGTTTTCTTACATTTCATATTGAAGAGTTTTAGGTCCAGAAAACACAAATGGGTATATTTTATAGTAAGTATTTAAGATTTTGATAGTAGAGTTTAAGGGAAACTAAATGGGTGGACTTACACAACCAATAGTTAACTCATCTAACTTTGATGATTCTCAATAAATTTTGTTTCTTTTTTCTTCTCAATAACAATTGCAGCATGTGCCAAATGTCTTATCATTTTGCATTTGTCGAAACACAGTTTATGGGGAAGCTGGGATCACTCAGCGGGTTAAACATTCGCTTTACAGCCCTGGAAACTGAGGATCGAATCCCAGCTCCACCCTGTGCACACCCATATGCTGAACTGCGATGTGCTTCCCATGCGGGAGGCCCCCAGTTTGGTCCCCCCCAACCCTGTTTGGTCCCTGGCTTGAGGGGGCATGCCTCCTATGTGGGAGGCCCCCCAGCCCAGTTCCTGCCCTACACAGCTCCCACCCACCTGTGTGGAACAAAATCATGTTGAAAACTGATGATGTACAACTATGGAGACCGCTCTGGGCCCTCCCCCTTCTCTGTCTCTCTCTCTCTATCTCTCTCTGTCTCTGTCAAAAACAATAAATCTTTAAAAACACACAGTTTATATCAATTTATAAAATGATTTATCAATTAGTTACTAATTAGTATAGCATCAAGAGGATTAAAAGGCATTCAGTTATTTAATACAGATGGTCTGACCTATGTTCTAGTAGCTCTAAAGCTTGTTTGTTGTGTATTCCCACAGGTCATTCACTCTTTCTAAGACTCATTTTACTCATCTATTAACTGGAGTGGGACTAGAAACTTCATCAAAGAGATAGTGGGAGGATTAAGTGATATATGTGAAGTACTGAGCATAGTACCTAGCATATAGTAACTAATAAATGTTATTTATGGTAATTATTATTATTATCTCTAGGCACCATGTTAGGCAATTAACTGCATACTATGATAGTTTTATAAAACCAATATATAGAGGTATCATTCAACTTCTAACAACATCTTATGCTGTAGCATATGTAAATATAACTGGTTTAATAAAGTTTTGAAATTTTTTTGTTTCTTCCTTCTCTATTGTATTGTATAGCACTACTTCCTCAAATTACATGTTACTCTGACTCCATTCTATTCACTTATTCAAATACATTTATATTGATATTCCTTACCTATCATTAGATCACATGACAATTAGAAATTTGGAGTCAGATTAACTTAAATATAATGATTACTTTTTAAAACAATTTATGTGAATTAAAGTTAAATAAACGTTAGAGAGACCTGAAAGTTGCTGAAAGCCATATGAGTACACAAATATTTTTAAAACCCTAATTCTAAACTGTTAACATCTCAATCTGACTATCAAGGCCATTTATGAAGGCTCTTTTTGTTAGTTTCTGGAGTACTAAGTGAATTACTTAGTAAACAATTATCAATAATTTCACTACGGTAATAGAATAAACAATTAATAATCCTTGGGTCTTAGTAGTTATAAGTGCATTTAATAGTTATAAGTGCATTTATGCAATATGCAGGTGATGAATTTTCCAATATGATAGGGTCTTTGAGATAAAAATAAGGTTGTTGTCTAACTTGATTAGCTCAAAGTCTGGTTGGGGAGAGAAAGAAAAAAGATATGATAATATAATGTTATGAATAAAAAAAAAAGGGCTATGAATACACAGAGGTGGGACCAAATAATTATGAATGAAAGAAATCTAAAAAAGACTTCCTTAAAGCTAACTTGCCAGGACCTAAGGAGGAGTTGTGAGAGCTGGGAAGATGAAAGGTGCGGGTGGGGCCTTTAAAGAGAAAATCACACATCTTAAGCAGGGCATGCACTTGGGAAAAAGTGGCAAGTTTACTGTGAATGGAACACGATGGCCCACAGGGCACCTAGTGGAGAGGATAGAAAGTGGCTGAAGTTCTAATCCTGGAAATGTGTATATGTGTGTGTGTGTGTGTGTCTTCTGTAGGCAATGAGCAAACTAATATTTCTAATAGAAGACCAATGAAGATAAATTTTGGCTTGGAAAATTATCTCTGGCAAAATACAGAAAGCAGACTGGATAGAATGGAGAAAACTGGGCCAAGAAAAGTTAGGAGGCTATTAATAATACAGGAAGAAAAAGATGATTGCTGAACCAAGTTTACTGCATTAGTGATGGGAAGGGGATCCAGATTCAACAGATATTTCAAGACAAAATGAAAATGATTGGAAAACTGAATGATATAGAGGATAAAAGAGTTGAGAATCACAGATCAGTTAGCCTATAGAAGGAAGAAAGAACAGCTGTGTTTGTGTGTGAGATAGATAGATAGATAGATAGATAGATAGATAGATAGATAGATAGATAGATAGAGATAGATAGATAGATAGATAGATAGATAGATGATAGATAGATAGTAGATAGATCGATCTGGGGAAATAGCAAGCTCATTTTTGGATACAACATATTTGATGTGCTTGGGATGTAGGCAGACATGGTCAAAGGGCATCTATCTGGGTCTGGAGCTTCAGAGAGAGATTCACTGTGAAAGATAATGGATTTAAGAGTCAGTGTCAGACTAGATGGTAACTGAGGACAGGAGCTTGTGTGCGATCATCCAGGGAGAGCAAGCAGAATAAAAAGAGAGAACCAAGACCAAGGGCAGATTGCCAAGGAATACTAACCTTTAAGGGTTTCGCCTGAAGAGAGGACCCAGCAAAGATGGAGCAATTAGAGCAGAACAAGCTTCACAGCAATCTAGAGGCCAAAGCAACGGAAGCAGGAATTGTCACTGTCCTATCAGTCCACAGCAGTGGGCTGAGACTTCTCTCAAGTGGCAGGGCCGCTAACAAGGAGTTCAGTCACTGTCACACACTGCTCTTTTACAACCCATAGAAGTGCAAGCAGAAACAAAATGGTCTCATGATCGTGATGGAAGAAGAGAGCAAGAAAGACAGAACAAGAGGCTTAGATGACTCATAAATGAGTCATCAGCTTACAAGCAAGAGAGAGTTTGCAATATGACCCTTCTCCTCCTGAAATAAAGGAGCAAAAAGAGCTCTCATTGTAAAAAAAAGTCTTCCTAAGGATTGAGGCAGCAACAGCTTTTGGATCCCTGCATGGAATAACTCCACAAGTATTTGTTGATGAATGAACTTGAGTAAGACACTACTAACAGGGGCCTCAGTGTCCTTATGTTATAATTAGGGGGACTAGTCCCATCGGTCCTCACAAGTATTGTATGTGGTAAAGACTGATTCTGGGTCACTTTACAGATGAGGCAGTCAAGGTAGAGAGCATAGAACATTCACCTAGCCCGGCAATGGTAGCATAGCTAAATATCAAATTCAGGCCTCTCTGTCCCCAAAGCCCTTACTATACTTTCCATTGGGACCCTTAGAACTTTCAAGGTACCTAAACATTCTTCATTTTTTCCCTCTACATGTGAGGCTATGAGGGAAGATGAATATGTATTGCTACTCACACAACAGGTACAGAAATTAAGGGGTTGCTTACAAGTATAAGCCTAGTAAATAGGGAGCCCTAGAACCCAGGTCTCCTAGCTCTATGCTATTTTCTGGCCTTGTAAAGGTCATTAAATATATTACATTAATGAACAGTAACTTGGAGACCAACATTAATGTGTTGGAAAGAAACTACTAATATTCTTAAAACTGTATAAAATATCTTTTCCTCCTAAAATTTATAGTACCATAGACATAAATCATCTGAGATTTTCTCTTAAGAAGTAGAGAAGGCAGTTCAAGTCCAGCCCTTTAAGAAGTAGCAGCCTTTCCTCCATCACCTTACTAGTTAATCTCCCTGGGAACAGGCTGATATTTACTCATCCCAAGAGAGCGTTGAATTGTCTGGACTCCAAAAGATATCAAGGATCAGGTTTTCAGTTCCTCGCCATTAGTCATCACATGGAAAAAAGTGACAGAGCTCTTTACAGTTGCACGGCTTTTTCTTTGCCCTTAAAATGGCAGTTGAAACAACAGTCAATGGGTTTAAATTAGGAAGAGTCAGTAAAGAATGTCCTCCCTTCCTTAAAAGTGATTAGTTCCCTGGGTAAGATGTGAAATACTTGGTGTTCTCTAGACGACAGGATCAGATAGGCTAACAATGCATTCGAGAGCTGTGCAGAGAAACATTAGACAAAGTAGATCACATTAAAGTAGACACAGACGCTCAACAGCAAATTCTAATTATTTTCATTTCCAGTCTTGGAACAAACAAAAATATTTGCAGGCTGTCCGGAAAGTATCCAGGCATGCAATTGTTCTCATTATATTGACAATGATTGGATTTTTTTCTGAACAGCCCTCATATATATACATATATATGCATATACATATAGATTGTGTATGTGTATATGCCATAGATTGTATTCTTCCTTGTATGACTTATTATGAGTACCGGTATTCAGAATTTCTATGTAATATAATACATAAATAGCTTAAATTTTTGAATACTAAAATGTGAATTCTACCTTTAGAAGCAGGAAAAGGCACATTTCCAATATAGATCTTTAGTGACCATGCCCAGGGTATTCTGGTACCCTGATGTTGTGGATGAAACATACATTTTTGATTCAAGAAATTCTGGATTCTAATTCCAGGACTCCCATCTCTAACTATCTAGGTCCTAAACAAGTTACTAAACTTTTCTGAGCTTCAGGTTTTGAAGTTTGTAAGATGGAGAAAAAAAGCCCTAACTTTTCAGGGTTCTTATGGGGATTAAATGTGATAAGGAATGCACACTCTCCAGAATCAATCAGTTCCCATTTTCCTCCCTGGCTTCCTGTTCCTTTAGTGAAAGCCTACAACCAAAGAGGAGAGGGCTGTTGATGTTGGTAAGCCATGAACTCAATTCCAAGGCAGAAGATTTAAATAATGTACCCTCCCCCGACCAAAAAAAAATCAAAATAAAAAACCCACCAGGAATTGTTGATGCAGTTATCTTCCAAATGAGAAATGCTCATGGTTGTGTGGAACACAGGGTACACTTGCTTCTAGGTCCTTGGCCAAAATGTGCATCTTGACTAGCAGTGGTTGGCTACCTATACTACCCTCTAAATGCAGATATATTTTAGTAATTGTCAAAGAGCCGATGGGGGCTGAAAACTGTAGAAAGATACCTTTTTCTCCTTAAGTTCTTAATTGCATCCATTTGTACAAAAATGTGCACTCTTTGACCTTTCATAGGAACTGAGCTTTTGAGCTCAGGTCCAATTAGAAAGTCTAGGCTGAGGCTTCAGAAGGAATCACGTGCCCTTGGAAGTTAGTTACATGTTTCATGCTCTAGTTGCTCTTGGGTAGCTGAGCGTGGGTCTAGTTGTGCCCTCGCCTTCTTTGCTTCACAAAGCAGAAAGACCTGTCCTGTGAGAGACAGCCTCAGTGTGCTCCCTTCCTGTATGAGGAGCAAAGCACTTGTAGCTCTGAACTCATGAGTCATCTGTGTCGTAAAGTGAACTGGCCGCTTATGTTTGTACAAAGTTGAAAAGGGGCTGGGCTGAGGGCAGGGAGATTCCAGTGCAAAAATAAATGCTCTGGGAGGAGTGCATGCTGAAGCAGGTTACTAGGTTCACAGGGACTGTGTCCCCAGCATTACCATCCACCTCAGGAACACATCTTCTTTGAGGCCTTATGACCTCCTTGACCCTAGCCAAGGACACTGTGCATTTTGGGTCACAGTGTGCTCTCTCTTCCACTTCTTGTTATTTTTGACTTGTCTGCTTCGTTTCACGTTATTTATTTATTGGTTGTTTGTTTGTTTTTTGACAGAGAGATTGAGAGAGAGAGAGAGATACAGAGACAGAGAGAGAACTGAACTAGGGGAGCTCCCAGTTCAGCATATGGTTCCGCACGGGCTGGGGCCGGGATTTGATCCTCGGTCCCCGGTGCTGCAAAGTGAGCGCTTAACCCACTGAGCCATCCCGGCTTCCCCCGTTTCACGTTTCATGTTTTCTAAGGTCTTGACGACTACGAGCAGCTTCTGAATGAGACACTGGTCAGAAATCCCTCTGACACACACTGTGTTCTCTCTTGGGGGATGAGGCCATCTGAGAAGGGCCATGGTCAGTGGCTTGATCTGGTGGTGCAGCAATGTGGAGGCGGATCGGTGCAGGGAGCCCCCACCTGGCCGCACGCACACCCAGGCTCCCCTGTACTCGGCCTCCACACCTGCTGCTGAACTGGGCCCAGGTGCACCCCTCATCCCTCACCCCTCCGCAGGCCCTTCCTCTCAGTAACCCAGGTCTTCTCACCCTTGGACTTTTCATCCTTATAATAAATTAACATGTCCGAGTCCACAAACGGAAGAGCCCCCATTTAGCATAACAAAGGCAACAAGAAGGACTTTGTCTAGCTTTTAGCTTTAGGCTAAAAGGGACCCACAAATACATTTGACAAAACTATAGAAGACGAATAGGAATGTTTACGGCTAAGACAAGTACTGCATATTTCGAGGCCGCGTTGTATTTGCTAAAAAATATTTTGCATCCTCTTTGCAGGCCCGTGTGAAACTGCACAGTGTCTGTACAAGTTGTGGGTGAGCGATGAATTCCTCTTAGGCATGCCTCCTAGGCCAGAGAAAGAAGGTACATGACTGGACCCTGGAAGATTCTCACCAATTCCTGGAATGAGAACGGGAAGATTCTGACCTACTCAGTGTAAACCCTATAGTCATACTGGGCTTTATTTTTACAGTCCTGACTTTTCTGTCCTGCACCGCCCCCCTCCACCCTGCCCACCCCACCCCCCACTTCCCTTAACTGGAGGCCACAGTTTTCTCCCACTTCAAAGTCTCTGTCAAAGTTCACCTCAAATTTCACCTTCTCCATGTAGCCTTCCTCAATCCTCCTCACAGAATTTTATTCTCCCTTCTCTCAACTGTGAGGTTTTGTTGCTGGTACCATTAAGTTTGGAGCTTTGGAATATAGATGTCTTACATGGGTATGTCAGGTATTGCATTTGTCTTACAACGCCCCCACCCCACCCCCCGCATACACACACACACACACACACACACACACACACACACGAGTGTCCAGGCCAGGGGCACAATCCAGGCCCTTCAGTCCCTGGACAAATGCTTATCAATTACCTGCATGTGCCACCCTCTGCTCTGAGAATAAAAAACAAAAAGGACACAGTCTCAGGGAGGGTAGAGTCTACTGAGTAGGGAAGCAGAGAAACGAACCATTGGAATCCAAGGTGGTATGATTTCTCATGGCGGTTATGAATGCCGGGCTGGAGCAACACACTGGGGGCACCCAACTCCGGGTGGAATATGGGGGAGTAGAGGTCACAGGTGATTTCTGAATTGAGTTTTGAAGGATAAGCTGAGGTTCACCAGGGAGACAAAGGGCAGAGGGGACTCTCACCAGGGGCAGGAGGACACGCAAAAACAAATAGTTATGAAGAGGCCATGGAAGGACAGGTATTCAGGGAATACCGGTACGACTGGAGAACAAGGAATGTACCGGTAAGAATAAGGCGGTGGGGATGTGGAATGAACAGCCAGACCAATACATGCTCTTTAAATAAATGCACAAGAGCACCCAACACATTCACTTTACTCAGTGTTTACTATGTGTAATATTGCTGTTTCTATTAAAGTATGACAAGAATTTGCTTACCCATTGTATAGTTTGCCGATGCATACCACAATTTTAGGCAAATGCATCCCCTGATCCCAGGAAATTCAGTGAAGGAGTGTGAGAATGTTCACTCCTACACATTTATTAAAGCATGATCCACGTGCAAATGTACTGTCCATCTAAAGAGAAAACATCGTAGGATATGGTGACTACCGCTCCAAGGCACAGATGGTCACACAGCACTAATGCTGCCTTGAACTGTCCCCACTCAGGGCATGGCAGGCAGATAGACCTGGAGAGGCTCCACAGTTAAAGTGGATGCTTCAGTATGAAGAACAGCATTCACTGACAACATACGGTATATTCTAGCATCTTCCCTTCTTGCCACGTCTGGGCTTTTGCTTGTATGGTTTCCTCCCTAGTTTACAGATTCAACCTTTAAGTCCTCCTCTCTCTCTATGGTAAGAATATGACAGGTTAGAAGGACTGTGGGAGCAAGTGAAGGTGAAAAGTGGTTGGCAACCTTCCAGGTGATTACACAGCTCCGAACATGTCACCTTAGTGTCGCTCTGTCTTTTGATAACCATAGTCTGCTTCAGATATGTTACGAACATTCGATTTTACTCTGTACTCACTACATTAATTTATGCATTGGTTTATTCACTGTTCATTCTTAGAAGAAGTCACCCAGTGTAACTGTGCACTTCCTTGGTAAGGCTTCCCTAGGAAGATTGAAATAATTTTAGTATTATAAACTGTCTAGGTTTAGCAGATGCTGGTAATCTATGGGAGTGTGACCCGACAGGATTTATGTTTCAACATGATTGAACGTCTCTCCTTTCTCAAGACTCCATTTTACCTTTCTTGCTTTATGGTCTTTCAAAGTACATGATTTCTTTTCATAACAGTTCTCCTTCTTCAATAATTGCTGGCAAGGTGGACATTAAATAGGTAACTACATTTCCTTTCCGCTTTGGGGGCACTTGTGTGAATGCTGAGTTGTTTTAAAAAAAGGCACTAGAAAAAAATTTTGAGTGGGCCTTTTGAATATTTCCCTGGTGGTGTCAGTGAGAGAAGGCAGCTGCAGCACCCGTTTTAACTTGGTTTAAAGGCTGATATTTGACTCCAACTCTGAAAACAATCATCATTCTTACAATCTGAAGGCATTTGCCTCCTTGGTGAACCCCACTTAATTGTCACCTTTAACAGGGGCATTACTTGGAAATCCAGTTTTCAGCATGTCCTTTTTTTTAATCCTCAGGCTCCACGGCATGAAAAGGATTTTTATCTTGACAACAGATAGAGCAAGTGACTTACTTGGGTCAGCCCTGGCTATTATAATAAGGTCAGGATTTCTTGAATGAGTATGGAAGTTATAAAAACACAGAGATCTTACATAGGTTCCACAAAACCATCTGGTCATGTAACTCTTTTCCGGCTCCCCTGGTTTATTGTTAAAATGGAACACATTTCATGGGGTGTGTAGCACTAGTGCTAATTTTTCTTTTCTTTTCTTTCTTAGCTAATCTGATGTTTTCAAACAGAGGAGTATTTACATATGCCAAATCAATTCAACTCTTAGAATTTCCCCCTCTCTTGCTATAGTTGCTAAATGAAATAGAGGGGCCCAGTTAAACCTGAATTTCAGATAAATGACAAATAACTGTTTCCGTGTATGTACCATTCAATTATTTGGGTCATAATTGTACTAACAGATTACTTGTCGTTTATCTGAAAATCGTGTATTTTCATTTGCTAACTCTGGCAAACCTATATCTGGGGGCAGTTTAATGGCCATTAGAATTGCATTACCCCCAGAGTTTAGGGCTGCAAAATTCCCAAGGGACCATTCTTTTCATGGGTACGTGCAAAAGTAGAGACTGTCCCACAAGACATTCATTTCCAAAGCCCTGGTAGGGCCATCTGGCTCAGAGTCTAATGGATCTAGCCACTGGAGACTAACCGGTTTCTCCTTTAAAGAATGCTAAAAAGCTTTAGAGTAAGCTTGTTCCACCTGTGGCCCATGGGCCACATGCAGCCTGGGACGGCTTTGAATGTGGCCCCACACAAATTCATAAACTTTCTTAAAACATTATGAGTTGGGTTTTTTTTTAAGCTCATTGGCTTTCATTAGTGTCAGTATATTTTACGTGTGGCCCCAAACAGTTCTTCTGTTTCCAGTGTGGCCCAGGGAAGCCCAAAGGTTGAACACCCCTTCTTTAAGGCAATAAAAATAATGCCTTTTACCTAGCGGGCACTCATTGTATTTTTGTTGAAATCTTTAATGTTCGTCAGTGCCAGGCAAGATGAGTAAGATGATAAAATATGACATTGTAACAACAGGCCCTTTCTGCAACCTTCCTCTGTCTAAGCACT
The DNA here is from genome assembly GCA_004027555.1 of Craseonycteris thonglongyai. Taxonomy (NCBI): domain Eukaryota; kingdom Metazoa; phylum Chordata; class Mammalia; order Chiroptera; family Craseonycteridae; genus Craseonycteris; species Craseonycteris thonglongyai. The sequence goes on from PVKE010002105.1 coordinate 11,776, forward strand.
TCAGATTCTTCAGAAATCAAATGTGAACTGAGAGGGCTTCCCATATCACCTCAGCCATGAGTTCTCGATCACCCCACTTCTCCAGTATTTATCCGTGGACCAGGTCTCCCAGAAATGTCTTGCGGGCCCGTGAAATATTTTCATATTCTTAGGATGTATTTATAAGACAATAATACATTTACTTCAGTGTCATTTAAACGATTTCACGGACTGGCAGGAAGTTTCTGGCAGGCTGTAGCCGGTCTGCGGACTAGTGGTTGAAAACCACTGCTTTAGACCATTCATTTGACATTCAACATATTCTGCTTAATATTCTGACCAACCTTTCATCTATAAATCCCCTGGGGTGTGGGGGGGGGGGTGGAATGTAGCTAGTGGGAGCATGGCACTGTGATCCAGAGCAGGAGCCCTGAGGTCAGACCAGTTCTGGTTTCAAATGGGGCTCTGCCCCTTCTTAGCTTTGAACCTTGGACACATGCATTTTCTAAGTCTCCGTGTATTGTTCTTATCCCTCAGGAAAATGGGGTTAATCATACCACCTAGTGTTCTGAGTATTAACCGAGATGGTGTACATGTTGTGCCGATTCTTGGTGAGCCCTGAATGATGGGAGGTGGTTATTGCTGTCATCCTCATTGCTTTACCTGTTCTGAAACCATGCCCACCTCAGTATCCATCGCTTCTCAGGCCCCATGTGAACTGACTGAAGAATCAGTGTTGGAGAACTGAGACTCAGTTCCCTGCCACCCATGGGGTGAAAAGTGCTACCTGGAGACAGATGCCTGAGCCTTATCCTCTCTACAAGGCAACAATGTCATTCTCTCATTTCTCTATTTCTCTGTACCCCTTTAAAGCTACGCATTTAATCTCGCGCACTGTGCTCTGTTAGGTTTTATGTGAGAAGCAGGAACGCTTTGCTTTGGAGAGTCCCTTCCTAAGTGGCACCAGCATGGGGAGCCCTCCTGGGATGGGAGTTGCCACACACTTCCTGACCCTCTTTATTGACTATTTGCTGCCTCTGTACTTTTCTCGCAGCCATCGGTGGGGAAGTTACAGAACTTCAAAGCTGACTGGGAGCCTCTTTCCTGCACTCTGAAGCCATACATATTATTTTGCCTTATTGTAACTTAAAACAAAAAAGTGCTATGGCAAGTGCTCTTCTAAATGCAAATAATTTTCTTTTTTTCGGAAACCTGGAACATGTGTGAGATTGGATTTTTAATGTTTGATTCCCCTTTGTATTACAATCAACAGAATAACCTGGAGAACAGTAGGGTCTTCTTAGTATTGGGCCATGTTAAAAACCAGGATAGAAGTTTCAAGTACATCCTCTGAGTTCTCTCTGGTTTATTTCCAAAAATCAAATGCAAAATCCTTTGTGTAATAAATTTTTTAAAAACTGGGTCATTCGTTCATCCTCAGCATAGCATTTGCAAAGCTGTTTTAATCTCTTGGAAGGCTCTAGTGTAACAAATTCATTTTTGTATTGGGACCCAACTCCTCTTTCGTAACAGGTATTCAACGAACATTTGTTGAGTCAATTATTGAACAAATATTTACTCAAGAAGTATCTATTGAGCACTCAGGAGTTGTTTTGCCCCAAAATATGTCCATAATATAGTGTTATTATACTGTGGTCACTAATAAATAATGATTTCACTACACCACAGTTTATAACGCAGCCATCCAAAAAATCATTGACATAAGCTACGGGAGTTTGGGTGAAGAGTTCAGTTTCTTACTGAACAACGACTGACTTTGTCATTTGCATTGTTACCCTTGGAGAACATGCTCCCATGTTCCCACCTATTTTATTTTTATTGATTAATAACTTTAAAGTCATTCAAACCCACCAGACTCAGACAGCCCTGGGCTTGCCTTCTCTAGCGTCCCAGTTGGCCTTGTGAGCAAAATCCTAAATCTCCAGCCTTCAGGGTAACCCATTTGTTGTGTATCCCCTGTCATTATGGGAACAGTGTGACACTGTGGGGGCCAGGCTGTACCTGAGGTTAGAGACCCCACCTTTAAAATGATTACTCTGAGAAGAGTGGGAAATATTGTTTCAATTATAAGGATAAAACATGGAGAGCTGTGAACCACTTAAGAAGTTGCATAGTAGTTGTCTTTAACCACAAAACCAAAATCACTATTTAGCTGTTTGCTTCTGCATAATATAGGGAAGAGCTGAGTGGCAGTTCAGACAAGCATTTTTTTTTTCCCCTACTGTTCTTTGGTCCTGATTTTGCTCTTGAAGATTTCCAATGTCTTGGAGTACTTCAGTGCTAATAGAAAACAGCTAAATGTGGCCACAGTTGCCGCTGAGTAGGAAAGCCAGCTCAATGTGCACAGGAGCAGATCTCTCATACAGCACGGGTGCTGTGAAGTTTCCCGAACTGCTTGTCAGGTGTTTCCAGTCTTGACTGGTTTTCATTCTCCATTTCCAATACATCATTCCCTTGTGTGCCTCCTCATTTCCTCCTCGTTTCCGACTCCACTTTGTCACGTATTCATTTGGACCCTTGTAATCTTTTGTTTTTCTCCTGGTAGAATCTGGTGGTGACTTTATTGAAACCAGACGGCTTCACCACGGGCAATGTTCACAGGTAAAGACTTCCGTCTGGCAGCCTCACCCTTCTGATACTAACCCCCACCCCCTAATAGCCCAATATGGGCCCGGCGGCTGCTAACTGAAGGGAACAGAATCATTTCCAAGCCTTCCGGCCTGGGCCTTGAGCTTGAGGGAGGCACGAGGCTCACAAACACACACAAAATATATTTATTATAGGCCACACGGTCACTTGGAATTGGGCCCTTTGTGTTGCATAGCCCTGGAGGTCACCCTAATCCCCCACCAGCTCTTGTGTAGCACTGTTCAGCCTCCAGCAGCCCTGGGAGTGTTCACATCTCCTGCCTTTCATCTCAGGAGCCCAAGGTGGCTTCCTCCTGAAAGTGGGAAGGTGTCTTCTGCATGCAGAGGACACCTTCTGGCAGGGTGGGGAGGGCTGGGCCGCAGAAGCAAGTAGGTAAGAAAAAGATAAATTGATTTCTCAAGCCTTTCCTCTCAGCATGAATACAAAGGATAGTGAGGTATCATTTCCCAGCAGTGCTGAGCTTCCGTTTTTTGCTGCTACTTTTCACGTTCTAATTCCAGGTTCCAGAAGTAATTACCTATTAGCGTGATGTTCCCAACAGTTGCACACTTAGCAGAAGAACATCTTATAAGAATAAATGATACCTGTTACTTTTAAACTTAAATATATGTAGGGCTAGAAGTGATCTGTTTCATACATATCCTTTAGATGAAACCTGGGCAGATTTTTTTCAGGGCAAGGGGTGCTTCTAATTTTCTCCAAGCATTGTGGTCCACTAGCTATTTATTTTATTATTCAGGCAGTCCCCTCACAATTGCTCGGACAGCAAGTGACATCTTGCCCAGCCCTGCTTTAGATCAACACTGAATGCTAGAATTGCTAATAGTTTTATCTTTATAAAAATCTTTCATAAGATTTAATTAAATCTAAAAAATAAAATAAAATTTCAGCTTAATTTAAATCATTTAAATTTTATATTAATTATACTTTGAATTTGTATACCTTTTGTTTTTATAGAAAATTGATCATTTTAGAGGAAAAAACTTCTGAGAATACATAAGTTAACTTTAATTTTTTCATGTTCAAGTGTAAATTACGTTTTGGATAAAAATACATTGAAATCGTGTACACTTTCAATAATATTAAATTTTACTTTTAATGTGCTAGAATCTAAAATTTAGATCATTATGATCAATAGAAAACAAGTCATGAAAATCTTTGTTAGGACAACAATATTCAGGATTTTGTAAAAATAAAGGCAGTAAAATATATTTTATGAATTTATTAATAATTTTTTAATTGTTAGAACTTTATTTTATTATTTATAGAAACATCACCAACCCAACAACAGAGTATTCAGATGTGCACAATAATAATTAAATACAATCACTGGATATTTTGTTGAATTTCAGTCATATAAGAACCATACTCTTCCATATATGTTTCAGTTTTGTTATTATGAATGTATATTTACCAAGGTAGGAAGACAGAGAATATTTGATTTAACTGCTAGCTTGATTTACACTTTTTAATACCTGGACACATGGTACATAGGCCTGCATTTGCCTTGCCCTGAGCCCTGTAAACATTAAGTAGCAGGATTGCTCACCTAGTTTCCTCTTTCTGAAGCTCAGAATAGTATTGTTCTTTTGAAGTATTTTATTATGTTATTGCTTTGGGTATAACAAAATTGGATCCCCCCCACTCCCACCCCAGCAACCTAATGTATGTTCTCGATAAGTAATTTGGTTTACAAATAGGGATAAACAAATAAAAAAGAAGAATACTAAATTCTCTGGTCCCACAATCACTTTCCTATAGTATTTTTTGACAACCTATATGTATTCCTCAATATGCCCCCATATGTTATTCATAATGTAGAAAAGAGTTACATATATGTGTTAAAAACATGAATCTTTGGAGTCAGACAATCTGAGATTTTAATTGCTATTTCATTACTAGCAAAGTGATTTAGTTAAACAATTTAAGCCTCAGTTTCTTAATCAGTAATATATGCATATATTTCTTAAGATTTATTTTTAAAATATAGGGGCTGAACTGAGGAAGCGGGGTGCGACAAAAACTGAACTGGGGGCCTCTGTATGGGAAGCACACCTCAGTTCGGCATATGGATCCACATGGGCCGGGGCCAGGGTTCCATCCTCGGTGCTTGGGGCTACAAAGTGAGTGCTTAACCCGCTGAGTCATCCGGCTTCCCCACTTAATCAGTAACATGTTGATGGAAATTTCTATACCTATAAGGTGCACTGAGGACCAGTGATAACACGTGCAAAGTGCTTGGAGATAGTAGGTATAAAATAGTTATTATTATTACTTCCGTGTGTGTCAATACTTGAAGTATCAACCTATTCACTCATTCATAATGCACCTGTCCCAAGCCCTTTGGTAACTCTCCTCTGCAGAGAGTGTACCTTCTTATGTCATTCAGGGTCTCCAATTAGATTTTTCATCCAGTCTTACATTCCAACACGCCTCCCACCCCATGACTATCCTCCCAGGAGACCTATACTTTCCTACCTCTATGTCTTTGCTACCACAATTCCATCTATTTGGATGGCCTCTCATCTTCTAAGGCCTAGTTCAGGTGACACTCCTTGCAAGGTTTATTCATTTTCCAATTTCACTAAGCGTTCCTCTCTTCTTCGGGTCCCCATTGCACTTTTTCTGTAGTTCTATCAGAAAACTCAGTACAGTGAGCCCGGTTTGATGCCATGCTTTGTATGTGTCCCGCCTCTCTGCTCCACTGTCAGCTTCTTTGGGATACATTGTACCTCTTCACCGTTGCACATATGCCTGTCCCCTTCCCACAGCACGTAATGCAGGACTTGGTACAAAGCAGATGCTCTCAATTTTTTAAAGATTTATTTTTATTGTTTTTGACAGAGAGAGAGACAGAGAGAGATAGAGAGAAGGGGGAGGGCCCAGAGCAGTCTCCATAGTTGACAGCATCAGTTTTCCATATAGTTTCACTCCACAGGTGGGCGCAGGGCTGCGCAGGGCAGGAACTGGGCCAGGAGCCTCCCGCATTGGCCCCGGCAAGAACTGAACTGGGGGCACACCCCAGCTCAGCATGTGGGTCCGTCTGGGCAGGAGCCGGAATTCGATCCCTGGTCTCTGGGGCTGCAAAGCGAGCACTTAACCCACTGAGCCATCCCAGCTTTCCCCCACCAATTTTTAAAATCTGAATTTGTTGAAATTTACTTCAGAGGAATAAAAAGGTAATAAATTAAGGTCATTATGTGGATCCTTCAAGTACTGGTGATTCTCATTCTCATGATTGCAATTTTTGGGGAAGGGGCGGGGGTGATGGTGTTTTTCTAAAATGGGATTACTCCTATTTTAAAACATTTTGCTGATTTCCAGGAAAAGCACTTTGTCTAAAAGCACTTCTTATTGACAAACTGAACATTATGATATATTGTGCCACTTTCTAAAAGCATGCAATTTATGTTAATACAATGGAGAGATTTCAATGTTTACATATTTTAAGTGGTTTTAAATGTCTACAAATTTTTTAATACTTCTCCCTTCCAAGGTGGGACCTAATTACCCTCTGTTTGAATGTAGATTTGATTCAGTGACTCACTCCTACTCTAAGGAAGAGAATAAAGCAGAGTGATTTCTCTCAGATCACTTCCATGGAGGAAGCCAGTGTCATGTCATGAGGACAGTTATGCTACCCTATGCAAAGGCCCACATGGTGGGGTGTCCTGCCCACAGCCACATGAGCCTCCAGCCTTACACAAGCTCTCAGATGACTGCAGCCCCAGCCAACAGTTTGAGGCAACCTCATGAGAGACCCTGAGCCAGAACTAACAGCCCAGATAAGCTGTTTCCAGATTCCTGACTCTCAGAAACTTCGAGGTAATACACACTGGTTGTTTTAAACTGCTAGATTTGAGGTAATTCAGGATAGACCACTGGCACAGATATTATAGGAATATGAGCATTCTCACTGTAGATATTCATAGTTTTAAATCTCTGATTATTAATTCCTGGGCGTTGGAAGAAAATGTGAGGTGCTTATCAACAGTCATGATCTGGAACCCACTTCTGTCTAATTGCAGTGACTGGGCTGCCATTCACAGGCTCAACCAGTTGCTTCATAAACACTTATTCAATTGTCTGCTATTAGCTCATCGCTTTTCTAGAGCTTTAAAATACAAAGGAAATAAATAGGGTGCATGTTTGTAAAGTCTTCATATTTCAGTGTTACCCACCATCTTATCCACCACAGACAATGAAAGTACTGATGTCAGTCTGAGGAACTCTACCTAATTGTGTGAAAAGTATTTTTGTTGTTGTTGTTTTCTTTCATTTTTTTGCTTTTTAAGAATTACTTTATGTGATGGAGAAAAAAATATGAGTGGAATTCAAGAAAAGGCTCTGGGCCAATTACAATTTTACCAGGTAAGGTTCCCAACAATGCCAGGCCTGACAAACAGCTTCAGGCTTTTAAACCAAAGACTTGTCTCAGGCTATGTGACAAGTGGAATTTTGTGAAATGGTCTGTCCGCTTATAGTGACTATTATACATAAGAGCCAGCACTATCAATCATGCCATCCTCAGGGATGAAGGACGGTGACATCAATGGCAAGAAAAATATTCCATTAGTAAAACATCCCCTAATTAATACTAATCTCTTCCCTGGAAAAGCTGCTATAAAGGAAAGATTTTTTTCCCCCACATGCCAAACTGCTGAGCATTAATTTGGAAAATTTTCCATTTAGTTTCAAGGAATATTAAAAAGCTTCACTTAGCAAAAATTAAAAATGCATCTATTCCCTAGCTCATGTAATATATACAGATAAGAGTTTTCTACAGGCAATGTCAGTTCCTAACTGAGCATATCAGTTAAAGCAACTAAATTCAGTTATTTTCCAAATAGACATTTACTATCTTACTTGCACCTCTTTCTCTTTATGCATTTAAGTACTTAATTATATGTCATCTTAGAGACTGTAATACAATAGCAATGACAAATGTGGCTCTTATTTCTCTAAAACAAGCTTGTCCAATCTGCAGGCCATGGTCCACATGTGGCCCAGGACAGCTTTGAACGCGGAACAACACAATACATAAACTTTCTTAAGACATTATGAGATTTTTTTTTGGTGACTTTTCGTTTTTGTTTATCAGCTATCATTAATGTTAGTGTATCTTATGTGTAGCCAAGACAATTCTTCTTCCAGTGTGGCCCAGGGAAGCCAAATGATTACTTGTAGACACCTCTGATCTAAAGTTTTCAAATCCAAGTCAGATAAAATTAGTGAAAAATAAACAAATCAAAAATGCATTAAGAACCCTGAGAGTATCTTCATATCAATTAATTTGGGAAATAGTCAGACACTTTAGGTCCAATTGAGGAACACGAAGTACAGCAAAGGTGAGAAACCAGAGGACATTATCTGTCAATAAGTATTCATGGAATCAGCTCTTTCTAGCTTTTCTAGAAACCTGCTGGTCTACACCCCTCAGCATGCTCTTTTCTCTGCCTGGTTATCAACCTTTAATCTTTCCCATCTAAATATTTGCACATGTGTCTTTCTCAGGGAAGTTCTCCTTGACTTCCCAAAATAATATCACATTTCTTTAGTATGTATAATTTGTCTTCATATGACTGATAAGTATCATAGTTCACAATCCCCTTAATTACAAGTCTATGCTTATTCTCGTTTCTAGGACTTCTCTTGTCCCCACTACTTTGTGTTTACTATTATGGTACTTGTCAGAGTTCACAGCTCTGTAGTTCTGTGACTATTTCATGAATAATGAATATATGTCTCATCCACAACTAGACCGTAGGTTTCGTGCCAAGAGAATAGAGAAGGGGTCTCTTTTCTTATCCTCCTGTGTTAAGTCTAGTGCCTGGCACAATACATATATGAATATGGGAAGAAATGAAGGAAGGAGCAGTACAGTGTGTTCACAGCTTGAGCTCTAAAGTTTAGCATATTTGGGTACAAAGACCACACTTTCACGCTCCAGTTACGTGACCTTTGGCATACTTTTTTGCCTTTCTAAGATTCAGTTTCCTCATGGGTAAAACAGAGATAATAATAGTAGTTTCCTCACGTGATTTGTCATGAGGTTAAATGAGAAAGTGGATATAACGTGTTTAGCTTGATACCTGGCACAGAAGAAGTACTTATTATCATGGTTGTTGTTATTGCCTCTGGTTCTACCTCCATCAAATGCAATCATTACAAAATCAGTCTCCCAACTTTTTCCTTCTTATTCGGGAGGATAGGGGAGAAAGGTCCCATTGAGTATATAATCTCTGTTAAGTTGCTGAACACTTCTGGTTTCCTGTCACCATGGCTGCCTGGTTCATTCCACTGGCATCGGCTAACAGCACTCACTCCTCCTCCCACCATAACCAGGTTGGTTCCCTGCACTTATATCTATACAGACAGACTTCTCATTTATCTGACTTTATCCTCCATGACAGCACTCGTCCCTAGGATTTGCAGTTTCTTTGCAAGACCAACCCAGAAGAGAAATGAATTCACACTAAAAATGGTCCCACTTTTCCAACTTCCAAATACTGTCCCTCAACCAACCACCTACCACCTGACTTTTCTCTTAGGAAGACTTTCTGCCCTAATGAGGACAGTGTCTGGCCGGAAAAAGGATGCCCACGGTCCCCCTATCCCTTGGGCCATTTTAGCTCTGGGGACAAATGAGTCTAGTCACTAATGCTGAGGAAGGCTTCATGCAGAGAGGGCTTGCTTGCTCAGTCAGCCAGACCAGACCAGACCAGACAAGCCTGATTTGCCTGAAGGTCCTGGCTCTGGGACCCTCACAGTATTTATAAGTCTTAACAGTGTAGCTGCGAATTCCATTCTGGTGATGTTGCTTCTGGCTGGCAGGTGGCCACGGTTTCCAGTCGTTCGCAAGCAATCTTGAGGCCTGTTGATATGGGCATCACAAGTGCTGGGCTCTCTTTTATGTAACCATGTGCATGCATTCTCTTGGAAGGTTGTCTTTGTGATCTTTTAAATGTATTAAATAGTTACTGAAAATACAGCTACTTCTAGTTGAGAAAAAAAATGTTTTCTAGTTTTTCACCGCCAAAGACACCGCTTTGCAGAACAATTGATAAAAATAAAGAACTTTTACTGAGTTCACGGTTTAAACAAAGAAGGAGAAAAAAGGGGAAAAAATGCAGTTTCTAAGCAAAAAAATGCAACAAAGATTTTACTTCTTACCAAATAACTTAAGAATGTCTGAACAAAAACATCCCAAACCTGGCTTGTGCCAGAATTTCCCAGATAAGTCAAGAGGAGAAAATCACAAATCCAACACAAGCCATCTATGAATGGCAAAAAGAAAAGAATGCTAAACAGGAACGTTCTTAAACACTTAAAAAAATAAATTGTTTCCTAGAAACAGTACTTGTACCTTTGAGTGTTTTTTAATTTCTTTTGGGGAGGGGGAGCATTTGGGATTGTCCTACGGGGTTTCTGTCTCTTTCTTAGGGAGACACAGAGAGCCCCTGGAATCACCATTTTCTCTCTAGATAGTACTTTATCGAATAATGCCTTGTAGGTCATGTTATAAAGTAGGCTTGGGCAGACTTTTTCAGGGCAAGGGTCACTTCTAATTTTTTTTCCAAGTGTCATTGTCCACTAGCTATTTATTTTATTATTCAGGCAGTCACCCCAAAATCACTTGGTGGTATATCGATATCTTCCTCATCTCTGTCATAAAGTATTTCCCACTATGTGTCTCGTCTTTCTATCTAGATAGTAAGTGTCCCAGGGATAGGAATATAGACTTCTATTTGTATTATTCCCACAGCACCTGCCTTGGTCCTTACACACAAGTGATCAATACACATGAATTGATTAACTCACATAAGAATTTACAAATGTCTTCTTCAGACCAATAGAAATAAAAACCTGAAAGAACAAGCCCATCATTTCATTACACCAAAAAAAGAAAAAAAGGAAGGAAGGAAGTAGAATCTGCGTTTCCAGAAGTTTTTCATTATTTGAGGTACTTAGTCCATGTGTGACAAAACTGTGGAATCTTTGGGATGCAGAGAAATATAGTCACTTGTTGTTCACTCTTATATAACATTTTATTAATATGTTGTAAAATCACAGATAGATATCAAAGGCAGGAAGGTAGGAGTGGATATAGAAAACACAAACTTATTTGCTATATTGTGGTACCCTAGAACTAGAAAAACCTTTTCTGAAATAGGGAGTACTATACTTAGGGTACAGGTATCATTTTTATCAGTAATTAACAAGTTTTCAGAATGGTCCTCAAAAGGATAAAGTGAACACTGAAATCGTTTCAAAAAAACTTCACGAAATGTGGACCATTTAATGAAAAATTTTCCACAATATGACTGACTATCCTTTAATCTCATTTTTAGAAAAAAAATCTTGTGCTCTTTAGAATACAAATATGATAACAACATTTGTGGTGACATTTGTGCAAAAATTTTCAAGTTACAAAAGTACATCAAAATGCATTACAGGGGAAAGCCGGGACGGCTCAGCGGGTTGAGCGC
>PVKE010002105.1:23013-57945 GCA_004027555.1 Craseonycteris thonglongyai
CGAGGATCGAATCCCGGCTCCGGCCCAGGCAGGACCCACGTGCTGAACTGGGGAGTTCCCACAGTTTGGTTCTCTAACTGTCTCTGTCTCTATCTCTCTCTCTATCTGTCAAAAAGTAAAATAGAAATAACTATGCACTGAAGACAAAAAGATAATTTCTCTCTATAAATGTGAAAAGATAAAAAAAAAAAAAAAATGCATTACAATCTCTTTCAAAGATTTATACTTTCTGTTCTTCCAAATGTGTGTTTGTGTGTGTGTGTGTATACAACTTGATTCTCAGTTTAAATGCATTACTTCACGTATGCCCTTTTGAAGATTTATACATATTGTTCTTTCAATGATTTATACACCTTTTTCAATTTAGGAAACTGAAGTAGTTAAAACGTTGGAGGAACAGGATTGAATCTTATTGACTTGATAGCATCCTATATGCAGAGATTAAGATTAGCTATACTAGCTCTCTTCCTTTAGATGGATAAATGAATGCACAGAGATGTTAACATGATTTACTAAAAAGCTTATAGGGATGACTGTCTCTTGGATTTCCTAGTTTTTGAGACTGCCAACATTAGATTATGCTGATTCAGTCTTGGCCAATCTAAGAGCTATAGAGTCTTCAGCTCCTCTGATTTCACTCATACATATCTTTGGAGATGGCTGTCAGGAAATGGAATGATAATCAGCTTAATATGCTGTGATACCTGCAGAATAGATGTGACACTTGCCTGGCTAATTAAAACCCCACTTCTCTACCCAGAATGAAGCGTTGTAAGGGATCGTTGCATTCACTTCTGCACTTCCTTCTTTATTTAATGTTCTCAGGGTCACATGAGATTACTAAATGCTCAGGTCCTGAGCTACATTTCCATGTTTAGTAAATCAGGAAATAGTGAAAGATGTGTCTTGTGACACTTTCATTCCAAACTTAGATAAGGCATGAGCATTTAATAACATGTGAAAAGACATGAATGGGAATGAGGTCAAGATTTTGAGTCTGAATTGATATCTAAGGCAATCTATAAGCAAAAAGTACACATGTAAAGGGATTTTTATCAGTATATTTCTCTATGAAGTTTCCATATTTCCACCAATAAAGTCAATTATTTCTTAATGTCCTACTAGCTGTTCTTATCATAGCCCCCTGAATACTCTATTATACTTGTTTTATTCACCTGTCTTTTAAAGGTGAAGTCTTTAAGGCAGGGGTGGCGAACCTTTTGGTGACTGAATGCCAAAGTTTATGAAATAAGAGTATACTTGCTCAACTCGTATGCCAACCCATCGAGTGAGATAGAGATATTGATTATTTTTATGTCTATAAGAGCATAAACAATAATTTTTTAAATGGTGTTCACAGCTCGGCGTGCCGAAATAATTGCTCTGCGTGCCACTTTGGACACACGTGCCATAGGTTCGCCACCCCCACTTTAAGGAAAGGGACTGTGTCGTACCTGTCTCTGTATCTCCATTAGCTTCAATAATGCTGGAGCAGTGATGCAGGAATGGCTCAGCGGGTTGAGTGATCTCCTTGCAGCCCTGGGGTCCGAGGATCAAGTCCTGGCCCCAGCCCATGTGGATCCATATGCTGAACTAGGGTGTGCTTCCCATGTGGAAGGCCCCCTGTCCAGTTCCTGCACGGGTGTGACTCCCATGTGGGAGGTCCCCGGCCCAGTTCCTGCCCTTTGTGGCCCAACGCCCACCTGTGTGTAATGAAACTATGTCAAAAACTGCTGATGTACAACTATGGAAACTGCTCTGGGACCTGCTCCTCTCTGTCTCTCTCTCTGTCAAAACAATACAATCAATCTTAAAAAAATAAAAAAATAAAAAATAATGCAGGAGCAGAGTGGATGCTAAATATGCTTGTTTCTTAAATTCTGAATAAATGTTTGTGTAGTCTATGCCATTAAGAATTTTGTACTGAAACTAGAGAGAGTTAATCATTTAAATATTTAGTGGTACCTACTGTAGGAGATAAAAGAAACCAACAATGAGGTGCACACGGAGACTTGGAAATGACAGAAAAGAGATTACCATACCTACAATGGATCAGTGCAGAGATGGGGGGTGGGGGTGGGGGAGAATTAAGAACAGGAGAATAAGACTTAACTGGAAACTAGCCAGTTATAGTTAAGAGTTCATGAAAATAATTGCCATTAGGAAAGAATCTTGGTCATTCACAGGATCATTGAGAGTCACAGGGTAATCACCCAAGTAAGCACTGTCTAGTGTCCAAGCCCATCCCACTAAGGCCACCGCCTGCCTGTGGGTAGGAGTGTCCTTATGGTAACAATGTATCACCAGTCTCCTTGTTCTAACCCTGTGAACAGTCAAATCAACTGACTAGCCACTTTTGCATCGATTTCATCCTCACTAAAGTTCTGATGGCTAACGTAGCTTACTCAGAGGTAGATGATGAATTTGTCTGAGGACTTAAAGAGTCCAGTTACACTAGACAGTTATATTTCAGACTAAAAATGAATAAACTGGCATTCTAATCCGCATCCATGAATCCGGTGAAAGTGAGTTTGCCTCTGGTTGATGTAGCAATGTGTGGGCTCCTAATATTCCAGTCAGTCATTGTACTTGTGAGTTTGGCGGCCAGAGTTAGATTTTAATAATTCCTTCAGGAGGATTCCTCCCCGTGGATGCTTGTGGGCCTTCCCAAAACATCACATCTCTGGCTCCCCATAAGCCATTTGCCTTTTCTTCAAATGGCTGAACAGATTATGTGCTTAACGCTACGCTTTAAACCACTAGAGAGTGATCCAAGATAGCATATAATTAAGGGAGGAATTGTTTGGCACAAACTAAAAGTGCTACAGAAATTCCGAGAAAGTAAGAATCATTGTGGTGGGCAGTTATCCAAGGAGAGATTGCTAAAGGCCTATGGTCTTAAGAGAGGACTTGATGTCTGGGTGGGACGTAGGTAGCTGTAAAGGAGAGGTGAGTTTCTAACAGGATGATGGACATGGGTCCACAGATGTGGAGGGTTGACAAGCACTGGGTCACATTATTAGCGTCTTAAAACTACAGATGGGTCCACATGCCATCCTTTTACTCCCTTCTGAATAAAAGCCAGAGATTGATGAGAAAAGTTAAGCAATACTGGTAACTCTTCTTATTTAAGCTTTGAAGTATTAGCATTAATGAAACAAAACAAAATAAAATGGAACCCAACATCCTATTATGTACCAAGTTTCAGAAGATGAATATTAACCTTTTGATTATTTGCCTTTAAAGACCAGTTTTTGTAATGCTATCACTTACGCAATGAGAACATATACATGAACTTTTAAAGCAATCTCAAAAGAAAAAAAGTAATATATATCACCAAAAGCAAAGCAAGTGTGAATGCTAGTATAAAGTTATTTATTATCCTAAATTTGTTCTAGAGACTAACATGACCACAACAGGTGAGTCTTTCCAACAGTTAATTCCTAATAAATAAAACTTTTAAATAGATAGCTTTCTTTTCAATTACTCTCTAAATAATCTCTACAGATAGATAAAACGTTTATCTTTGAAAAATGCAACATTGATAGTGGGAAGAGTTTGCTTTTTATGTGCTCTCCTCCATCTTTTATAATACCTAAGTGAAGAAGAAAGTAGACGAGAACTAAATCAATTTTCTCCTAGACCAAGCCTGACAGATCACTTTTTCCCTTGGCATATTAGTGTCTGGTGGTGGGAAGAGAGGAAAATGCAGAGCAGAAATGAGGAGAGAAGAAGGGCAAGAGGGAGAAAAGGAAAATGGGAGACAGATAGAAGGAGGAGTTCGCATTTGCTCAGATGCAATGCTGGCAGGTGGGTCTCCAAAACTAGCACTCCAGTCCCTCTCCCGGCCTTCAGCTCAGTCAACAATGCCTTCATCCTACTCTTTGTGTCTTTCCCTCCTCCATTTCAGTCTTGCTTCTGGACTGAGGCCAGTAAAGACGATATAAGTTCCTAAAGGATCACTTTTCAAACAAGTATGAGTACAGAATAGAAGAACCCCACCCTTGCTATGGCAAACTTACAGGGTTCATCTATTCTGTACTCATAGACTAGAAAGACTCCAGGATGTTTAGGGCACCAAGCAGTTTTAATGGGAATGGATGTTTTTATTAGCGGCCAGATATTGTTATTAATGTAGGTGTCCCCTCTGACTTGCCTCCTAAAGTTCTCTGTCCTCTCATCTCTCTGTCTCTGACTCTCTCTCACATCTGCAAATTTTAAAAAACTTTAAGCTTTATGTTCCAAGAGAAATTTTCCAATAAAAAAGGCAACTTTTAGAAAAGCTTTATTTTATTTCCATTTCTTATCTATTGTTAAACTGAAAAACTCTTTGGAATCCTGTTTCGGAAAAAAAGACATATGCTTAGATTTTTAAGAGATTATTCAAGTTAACAAAATCTGACAATGATAAGACCTCTGTGGTAAGTGTACTTAGTATCTGAATCTTCCATATTTAAGTGGAACAATAGTGATGTAAGGGCAAATCTGAAGAATGACTCTTCTATATTTTGAAATTCTCAAAAACAACCTTCTCTCAGGAAAACAGAGTCAGTTTTGCCTGAGACAGACCAATCTTGTCTAGCAACTAGACAAAAACCTTTGAAAAATTGACATTTACATTACAGAACAGATTTGTATATGGCTCATAAAGAAGCTCCAAAGGAGATTTTATGATTTTTCTCCTTTAGATCTAGAGCAAAAGTCAGTAAACTATGGCTTGTATGTCAAATTTGGCCCCCTTACTGTTTTTGTAAATAAAGTTTTATTGGAACACATTTTCTTTACACATTGTCTATGACTGCTTTCGTATACAAGGTCAGAGTTGAATGGTTTTGACAGTAACCATATGGCCCACAAAGCCTAAAATGTTTACAATTTGGCTTTTAAAGAACAAAGTTTGCTGTCTCTTGATCTAGAGGCATAATTTCCCTCTTGTTTCACCCTTTAGACTGAAAGTCAGGCTACTTAGATTTTAGACTCCATTCTGTCAGTAAACTACTTTATGATCAACGGCAAGTAATCAGGTTTCTCAGTCTGGCTTCTTACCTAGATAAGAAGGAGGTTAGGCCAGGTGATAGTCTATTCCATACTAATTTCCTCTCAATACCTATGTTGAGGGGTTAAGACCTTTCCTTGTAATATGATTTAATTAATTAATTAATATTTTTATTGTTCAATTTACTGGGGGTGACATTGGTTGGTACCAATCACATAGGTTCCAGGTGTACAACTCTACATGACATTGTGTATGCATCGCATTACGTGCTCACCACCCAGAATCAGCTCTCTTTCCATCACCATATATTTGATGCCCCCCACCCTCCTGTAATATGATTTTAAAAGAAACTCAAATCAATCTGAAAATAAGCCTTTCTTCCAAACCCAGGTCACAGTGAAATGATGCACATCATTTCAAGCATTTAACAACCAAGTGATGCCCTCTCGCTACCGTAGCACAGACATGCCAGAAAGCTGCAGATCAGAGTTGGAGAGAGAATGTAAACAGCAGTAAAATCTGTTTTAGACAAGGCAGCACATCTGGCCCACACTTTCCTAGAACAGATGCACGGGGCCGCCGGTGCCAGACATCAATGCTCTTTTCTGGCACGTTTTTGGTACGCGGGCATTCTATCGCTGCCACAGTTCTGGGCTCCGGGACATGGTGGAAGCCCTCCTACCACAAGAGCCCTTGGAATGGATGACAAGACATCAAGGCAAAACTTTTTTGTTTCAGTAGGAATGTGACGGTGCGCTGTGAGAAAGTGAGTGCTACGGGCACAACTGTGTCATGCAATTTCTCTCTAGACACATGACGTTAAGGCTAGAAAATTACAGCAATGATAATAGAGAAGAACAGTTTCTCCTAAACTCCCCACAATGACCAAGGACCTTTCGCAGTTGCTATCATGTCAAAATAAAACACTTGAGATGCGTACTCTGTTACCTTAAAAACCAAATCACCCAAAGAACTTTAAATAGGTGGCTGAAAAATACACCAACCCTCATTGCTAAGGACGGTGTTTTTTGTTTGTT
Source organism: Craseonycteris thonglongyai (assembly GCA_004027555.1). Taxonomy (NCBI): domain Eukaryota; kingdom Metazoa; phylum Chordata; class Mammalia; order Chiroptera; family Craseonycteridae; genus Craseonycteris; species Craseonycteris thonglongyai. The sequence continues at coordinate 29,047 of PVKE010002105.1, forward strand.
TGTTTGTTTGTTTGTTTTTATTATTTTTGATGAGAGAGAGAGAGAGAGAGAGACAGAGAGAGAGAGAGACAGAGACAGAGACAGAGAGAGAACTGAACTGGGGGAGCTCCCAGCTCAGCATATGGGTCCGCACGGGCCAGGGCCGGGATTCGATCCTCGGTCCCCAGCGCTGCAAAGTGAGCTCTTAACCCACTGAGCCATCCCGGCTTCCCCAGGACGATGTTTTTAACACCAGAAAGTCTACTATCTTTAAAAGAAGTATGTTTCTTCCATTTCTTTTCTGCCTGGAAAATAAAGGAGGTTGGGGGTTTCAAAAGACTGGCTCTGGGTCTCCATAGCAGGGGACTTTGAGCAAGAACAAGCACACATGGAATTTAGAATGCTCGCTCACTTTAAAACATTATATTTTGGGAATGCCTGAATAGCTCAGTGGTTGAGCGCTTGGCTTGCAATTGTGAGGTGTGGGGTGAGGTGTGGGGTTCGAAACCAGTCTCTGGCCTGTGCAAATGCATATGCTGAACTGCGGTGCAACTGGTAACCACAGGGATGGCTCAGTGGTCAATGTTTCCCCTCCAATGCAGGAGGCCCCAGTTAGGTTTCGCCCCGCCTGGCCCCACATCCACCTGTGTGGAATGAAACCATGTCACAACAAAGGATGTACAACTACAGAGACTGCTCTGCCCTCCCCACCCCCCCACCCCCCATCTTCTCTCAAGACAATAAAATAAATCTTTAAAAATAAAAACAGAAAACATTATCTTTCAAAACAGAGAGGGGTGCCTAACAAATGGAGCTATTTGAGTTTTTATAAAACCCGAAGAGAACCAACTCTACAAATAGCATTCAGAGTTTTGTTACCCTCTTCTCATAAACATCTTCTATCGTCTACTGATTTCTCTGCATTTACATTATATCGATGGGCTGGCACCTTTGTTTTTAATTGTGCCTTTCTTTGCAAGAAAAAGACATGAGTGTGCACCGTCTATCATTTCTGCTAGATCATCTTCCCAAATCCCAAAGAGCAGCACTATCTGCTTTTCTTTCTTTCTTACAGAGAAACCTGTGAACTGGATGCTAATATTTTGCAGACCAAGCAAGAGCCAAAATGGATTTAAAAAATCTAAGCTGGCATATCTGCATCAGTCTAAGGAGTTTCAAAGGAAGATCTGCGATGTTAAGCTGATTATAGGAGCCGTGCTGTCCCTCCCCCTCCCTTCCCCTGGATTTCTGTGCTTTATAATATTTTACCTTCTCTTCTTGGCCAGTCAGTCTGCTTCTCATCCTCTCAGATCCTGCTTAAGTCCCATCTCTGTGATCACACTTCTAGCTCTAGCCCTCACAACACTCTGAATATAGAAGGGGCTTGTAAATATTGCTGGTTTGTTTTGGAAGTCTTCCTGGATGACCTCAGCCCATGTTGATTTCTACCTTCCTGAACGCCTTTGAGATTTGCTGTCCATCCCACACAATTAACACCTTATTATCGTTGGCTCTAATAGCCTGTATGCCACATAATACATTTCATGTCTTCTTTAAAATTGTTTCATGTGAATTGGTTTTTCTTTTTCCCTTCAATAGACTGTCAGCTCTCAATGGGTGAAGTTATTTTCCATAGTATCTAGGAAACTGAGGCACATAGTAAACAACCAACAAATCCTTACGTTGTTTTTCAATCAACAGAAATTGTCACATTGCTTGAAAGGTTATGTAGCTTGCTAGCTGTATTGTGGGTGAATACAGATCAGACTTTTTCGTCAGCAATAGCAATAAGGTAGTAATAATGAAACCCCCACACAGGATCATTTTAATAAATATATATATAAAATCTCAGGCCCAAATGAAGGGGTTGTTTTAGTCATTACTTGTATGACTGAATATTTAAACATGTAAAAGATGAGCTAAATAAACAAGGAAGGATATCTACAGAATTCATACATAGTAAGAGTATAAATTTTAACTAATTGATCAGTACAGGCCAGAATTTCTTCCTTCATTCATTAATAGCATAATCATGTATTGAGTCAGGCTGTGCATTTACTCCACTTGGAACACTACATAATCTCTTACAGCATGCCTAGTTTCACCAAGGCTCACAGATTTCCAAATTTTACACCTTGTTCATTGTTTACAATGCTTCTGCATGAAAGAAGTCTGCTAAGCTAATGTTTATTTCAACAAACACTTTGTTTGGATGTATCCTGACAACTCAAACATCTGGTTTTTTTTTAACTAGAAACATCAACCAAATTGACTTACTACACTGATAAAATTCAGAAAATTGCTCAATATTGTGCTTTGTACTGCTTGTCTGGACAGGGCTTAATGCTTTCCATGCCACCAAATTAGTACGTAAGTGGTTAAAGTAACCAAAGAAGCTTTTGAACACACTATGCCAGCTGTGTTCTGACGAGAATTAGACCTGAAATACCCAGGTCTGAGGACAAGCAATTAGTACAGAGCTTTAGTTGTTTAGCTGTGGGTTTCATTAATATAGAAGAGACAATAAGACTGCTATTTACACTCTTATAAAGTTTGATTTAAGCATTACATGCTTGGACACCTCACATACGAAATAGGGATGGCTTTGTATAAAGGAGAACAATATTAAGCTCATCAGACATAAAACAAAACTAAGCCAAAGAAGATTTGTGTTACATTTCAAGACAAATAACACTTTCTTTACTTCCAAGTGGGAGAAGATCTACTTTTTTCTGTAAGTGGCTAACCTCTGGAAATAATTTGAGACCAAAGAAAAAAGAACCAAATTTGCATGAAATCTCCATCCAAGCTTTTCTGTCTCCATAGTGGTGTGTCTACGACAGCTATGATTGTCACTGTTCTAAAACTTTCCCACAAAGGAGTTTGAGGTTCAGCTCCCGAATCAGTAACTTTTTTCCAATATTAGGTTTTAGTGTAGCTATTATTGCTACAGACAAAAAACAAAACAAAACAAAACCAACCAACAAACAAAAAAACTTGCTGATGTTCTTTCCCTAGCTTTCCTGAGATATAATTTACATATAATATTATGTATATTTAAGGTATGCAATGTGAGGAATTGATATACAGCAGGTCCTCAAATAATGTCCTTTTGTTCAACATCATTTAGTTATAACATTGGGGAAAAATAAATTTATTCCTGGCTGGGGCCACTGAGTCTCAAAACCTCCTGATACTCCCCTACTTTCTGTATGTATTACAGTATTGTTATTATAAACTGTAGCCACCACCAAGCTGTACATTAGATCCTTGAAACTTAGTCATCTTTTATGTGGAAGTTGGTACCTTTTGACCATCATCACCCATTTCCCTCACCTCCCCAGCCCCTGGCCACCACCCAATCTACTCTCTGTTTCTAGGAGTTCAGTTTCTTAGATTCCACATGTAAGTGAGATCATACAATATTTGTCTAGTGATGTTTTAATAAGCTAGACATTATTAGAAGAGCAATCAAGAAATGTGACTTATTTGAGCATCTGGTCTGAACAGGGCCAGATAAAGAACCTGTTCATAAAATGGGGTAGAAAATGATTGAGTCTGATGGATGACGGCCGTTGGAAGCTTCTTGGAGAAATGCAACTGAGCAGGAAGGAATTTAATAGGGATTTTTGAAGGGTCACTGCCCAAGGGCATAAGGAGCAAATTTGGGCTTCAGGAGACTGGAGAAAACAGAGAATGGAGAGGTATGTTGGCCCACGTCCACGCCAGAAACAGCACGTGACATCAGGACTGAACATGAAAGGTACAGACTGGCCAGCCAGGAGTAAGGCAGGTTGACACACTATGATTGCAACAAAAGATGGAAACCCTGCTAACATTTTTAAGAATGTGAGGACTGATATATTAAACGCTTAGGCTCCTACATTTGAACACACTGATATGTTATGGCGCAATTGTTCTGAAGGCCACACAGTAAATGCTGAGCTATTCTCTCAGCATTGGAGAGTGTTCAGTGTGAATGGCTTAATACGTTGGAAGGAGATAGAAAAGGCTCTAGGTTGCACCTCACGGAGGTGACGTTTCTTCCTCCCATGGGGGATGGTAGTTGAAGAGATGGACGTGAAGAGCCACCGCCTCCTGATGGAGGACGTCATCATTGATGCTGTCATTTTTCTAAGGTAGCTCTCCTCAGGAAGCTCAGAACCAAGTGACAGAAAGACTTGAGAGGTTTTGGCCCATTTCAGAAGAAGGGCAGTTTCCTGGGATAGAATCAAGACTTTGAGAGTCTTGGTTTTCCTCTAAACTGAGGCCATATACAGTGTGATTACATATTTTCATGGTAAAGAGTTGATACATTATTAAGTGTGAATTGATATGCCTTTAGTTTCCTATATATTTTTGAAGGCAAGGTACAGGGGAATCGAGGAAAAGACAGGACAAAGCCCTGGCTTCAAAATTTGGGGGGCTACCGTTTATAAAGTGTCCCCTTGGGGTTTCCACATGGGGTCTGTGTTTTATCGATGAGCAAATAGAATAGTGGTACCTACGTCTTAAAGCAGAATAGAGATCATGACATGGAGAAGACTGGTGGTCAGTGTTGTAGGTATACCAGTAAGTCATGTCTTCTTAGTGCATTTCTGAGCTGCAATTTTCCTTTTAGTAAAGGAGGAAAACTGTTGATTCTGAACACAGTAGTTGTAGCGATCAAGGGAGACTAAGGGAGTGTTTCTTGTTAGTTGGCTTCATGGGCATAATCATTAGTTACAGCCTATGAGGAAATATGAACCAATAACTTTCTTCTTTGTTGCTATATAGCACTTTGATTTATAATCTACATTAAAGACAAAAGCTAAATAAAAGCTAAGGGTCTGTGCCTTGGAACACTAAATCACCATTAAAATAAACCATTTGGAAAACCAGATTAGCTGGTCAATTTTATGCTGTGATTATTCCTTCTCCAGGTTTTTCTCACAGACAAAAATAGAAAATTTGGTTTGTTTTTCACAGTATGAAGGAAAGCTGAGGAACTGCCTGTGTCAGTGCTATATATTTAGTGGATTTATTATTATTATTGCAATGCTTTGGCACAGCTCAATTTTAAATGCAATTACCACATTATAATCTTGGCAAAACCCACTGTTCCAAATAATGCTCTCATGTACAAATGAGTCTTCCTACCAAATGAAAACTGCCAAGGGAAGGGTACTGGTGTATTATATAAAAATAAAGTCTCACTGAAGTGCAGAATAACTATAAATTTCATCTCAAAGGCATACACTATATACATGCAAACTAAAAAAGTTATAATTAATATGTCTAACACTCCTGAAATTGCATGCTAATATGTAATATAATTCACTGTAGCGTACATAGGCAGCCTGGATTAAACAAGATCTCCTTACCCTGTAAACTAGAAACACTATTCGACTCAATCTGTTGAACTATTTTTGTAACATTATGCAGCGTGTGAAGATAAACAGTGATTGCCATGTGGTCAGAAGATTCTGGAATCATTTTATCTCCAACACAACATGCTGGTGTGAGGTAAAGTTTTTAGAAGTGTATTCATAAATGTCTCCAATAATTTTCAGTATTTTCACTAGTTCTGCCTCATGATAATACATGGTTTTTCCAACATCAAGGGATTCTTGCTTTAGTACAGAAACCAACTCTGAAATGAGGACTTACCATAACTAGCTTTTACAATCTACCTGGTGATCCTTCTGGGCAGACCAGCATATAGCTTTTCTTTTCAATATCAACTGGACAACCTTTTTGAAACACTGTAGGAGGCTGATGCCTGCTCCCCGATTTCAGTGGTTCTCAACAGGAGGTGATCTGTCCCCCCTCCAGGACATATTGGACAATGTCTGAGATTTTTTTGATTGTTACAATGGGCGGGTGGTACTGGCACTTAGTGGGTAGAGGACAGAGATGCTGCTAAACATTTTACAGTGCACGGGGCAGCACCACACAGAAAGAAATTATATTTGATTCTCAGTTCATTGGCACCCGTGGGGATTGGTACATGCTGGATAAATGTAAGTAGACTCTCCATTAACCAGAACTCAAACAACCAGCACTCTCAAGCAACTGATAAGCAATCAGCAAGGACATTTTGCTGATTGCTTGAAAGCCAGTTGCTTGAGTTCCAGGTAACAGAGAGTCTACTGTGTCTGGTCCAAATTGTCACTAGTGCTGAGACTGAGAAACCTTGCCCTCTGGTTTGTGTCTTTGTCTAACTCTGACATCCTAAGAGATATTGCCCACTAGCACTCACTGCCTGAGTCAGTGTCACTGGGACCGTTGGCCATGTGAAGGTCAACATAAGAGCACAGTCCAAACCCTTCATTTCCTGATGGGATCCCAGAAGCCACACTGGGGCCCAGATCCAAACCAATGGGCTCTTGGTTTGTTCCAGGTTAGGTGTGTGGAATTCTATGAAGTTCTAGTTTTGTTTTGTTCAATCATTTTAGAAAATGCTTAAGTATTGTTCTGGTTTGAACTAGTTTATTAGGTCTATTTTGGACATGTTTTGTTCTGTCACAACACTACTATAGCAGACTCTCAGTTAACCAGCACCCAGTGGGGTTGGTTGGTGCTGGATAAATGCATGCAGACTCTCCAATAACCGGAACTCAAGTTTGCCAGTTGCTTGAGTTCCAGTTAATGGAGAATCTACTGTATTTGGGTTTTGTTAAGTTCAGGGAGCTACACATTTGTGCAATTCTCCATTTGGGGTTTTGGGTCAATGGTTACTTGGCTTATGGGCTTGCATTCATGCCCATGTGAGTGTAATTGGAGAAGAAAACTGAAGCCCATTACCACCATGGTCACGACAGCCTTCGGTATGCCAAAGGAGTCATTCGCTCTTCACTTTGTGTTGCTGGACGATGCAATAGTGCAAGCACCAAACCAAGACTTTTAAGGGGCATTGACTCCCCACTTTCTGTTGCCTGGTCTAAAATTCTAAGACTTGTTGAAGAAAAGTAACTTATTTCATATTACATTTATGAAAAGGTATACCAGTTCTCAATGTTTTGAGTCTTTCTAAAACTGTTTACTTGAGTACACTGTCAAGAAAAAAAGAAAGGAAAAAAAAAGAAGTTCTGAAAAAGCTCCAGGGATTAAAGAAAAAAAATGCCCCTTTACTCTTATTTTGCAATGGCCTGGATTGTGAAATCATCAGACTAAAAAAATACTGGAGGAGTGTTGAGGATAGGATTTTTTTAGTGACAAGATTTCCTTCAGGCTGTTAACAAACCAAATTCATTAAGAGAAAGAAACAGAGGTGGCAGATTTCATCATAAAACGGGGGAGCCATTTTCTAGCTGAATTAGAGACACAGCACAAAACACAGTTGTAGATGTTTTTAAAAACTTCAGTTTCTGCAGGCTGAAATGAGAGGTTTCAATTGGCTCCGTTCATGAAAGCCGTCTGCACCTGCTCACCAAACAGCTTAAAGAAGAAAAAAAAAAATCAGCAGGAAGGATTTTAACTTATACAGACAATAAGGAATGGCCTCAGGCAACACAGACACAGATAGAGGGAGTGGTATGAAGCAAAGGTATCATAATATTTTTTAACTACCAATAAATAATAATCTAAAATCAGCTTGCAGCACTATTTCAGTTTTACCTGTGGCAGCTACACTTGCCTGTTCTGGTTGTTTGTTAAAAAGTTAGGCCATTAAAATTCAATTATATGGGGTTTTCTTTTATGTAGCCTAGGGTTGAATGAATTACTGGCAGGAAACTTTAGCTCATGAATTCAATCAAAAATGCTTTCATTTGTCAGAACTGCTTCCTGCCTGTCTCTTTTAAACATCTGCTTCTCTAGTCAGGGAGAAAACACACACACACACACACACACACACACACACACACACACACACGGAGAAAACACATACATACATACATACATACACACTCTCCTGTTTAGGGAGAATGCACACACAGACAAACTCGCACACAGAGACACACACACACTCCAGTTCTGGGAGAAAACACACACACACACACACACACACACACACACACACACACTGTTAAAATAATAAGCCATCACCAAAACTTCACTTGCAAAAGTTACAGATTCTCTCTTAAACACACACTTGCTCCCAGTAGAGTTTATTTAATATATCTTTAATAGCTTCCTTGTACTCCTCTCTTCCTTTCCGCTTTTAAATTCTGGAAAATCTCAAGTTGACAAAAGGAGACATTTTTAAAATGCGAACCCTCGCTGGGCTAAGCCCCGGCCAGCCTGCAGGCCAATGAGAAGGCGGCAGAACCCCGCAGTGGGGGAGGGGGGCCGGCTGTCGGGAATTGCTAGCGCTCCTTAAATGGCAGGCGCTTCCTGCCAGAAAAGGCCAGCTCTGCACAAACACAAATGGGGTAGGAAAAAAAAAAAAAAAAAAAAAAAAAAAAGCGGGAGGCTTCGCGTAGCTCAAGTTCCAACAATCTGCGCGTGTCCCCGCTCGCGCGGCACAGGGCCTCGGCTGCAAGGCTCAGGCCTGGCTGGAGCCATCACCTGGGGAAGCCACAACCTTTCCTCGTCTGTCTCAGTGGTGTTTACCCCAAGCCTAGAAGCAACACTCCGATGTTAAAGTTATGAAAAAACAAAACAACACAAAACTCCAAAGTCCCCTCCTGCTTGGTGCCCTTGCCCCCCCTTCCTCTGCGCTGAGGAACTTCTCTTTGGGAAAGGACTCCAGCGAGGACTTATTCCCTTGCCTAAAAAATCATGCTGTTTCCTTTCCATAGAGAACTCTGGAGCAAACATTGCTAAACCGTGAAGCTGTGCTCCCTAACCAGCTCCACCCCCTGTCAGAGCTTTTAAAATATTATCAGCCGTCTTGAGAGCTTCAGTGTCATCCTAGAGGAAACACACCTGCTTTAAGAACGCTTACCCAGAATTTATCGACTTTTTAAACCATACAAAGTGGTGATGCCTTAAAAAGACAGGGTACATAGTACAGCAGCTGTGGTATCATGGTGAAACAGGAATGCGTTGCTCTCTGAGCTATGCTTGTAATTCTACAAGTAGAAAAGGAAGCTTCCAGTTATTGTCCTCACCATATACTTATGGATTGAGGAGGACAAGGAAAATCCTGGTATTCCTAAATGGACTCCAATCAATACATCCACAATTTCTACATGTTTTATTATGTTATTCACTCTGAAATTAAAAAAAAAGGGGGGGGGATATTTGCTTAAAGCCAGTTACTGTTAATAGTAATAACATTAGCTAACATTTCTGAGCACTCACCATGTACCATTGTGATGCAAAGTTCTTTACATGTATTACTTCATGTTACCCCCACAACCCTATGGAGAGCTAACTACACTATAGTACTTGAAGAAGCAGAGGTTGAGAACATTAATTAGCTGTAGGCCGGAGCCTTAGCAGGCAGCCTAGCTGTGATTTGTACCCCAACACCTCAAGTCTCAGAGAATATGCACTGGATGGATCAAACATCCACCCACTCACCCATGCACCCACCATCCAAGATGAGATGCCTATTACTTGGAAGACACCGTCAAGCAAATGAGATAGATGTACACAAAACACTCTTTGAGAAAAACATACATCCATTTTATCCAATTGTACATAAGGAACATGAGATATTTTACAATGCGAGATGTCAGATTAATAACACATACACATAGTGAACTGTAGAAACAATGAATGGTACAAGAAAAAAACAAGCTAAAAAGTCAATGAAACTGGTATCAACATGAAATCCAGTACGCCTTTGACATACATAATATAATACTCAAGGTATTTTTCAAAAGACCAATTTTTTTTCTTGAAATTTTCCAAAGGATTTGCAAAAATAAATTCAGTGAGCATTTGGGAATAGCAAGTTTCCAAAACAAAACATGCATAGCTAGATTCGTTTGTCAACTTTATCATTTTCTCTTTCAGTGGAAAGTTCATTGGACAAATTAAAATTTTACCCTAGACTGAAAGTGAGAATGTTTTTGTAAATCACGATTTATGGTAGAGTAATGCCATGTGAAAGTTTTCTTTCCCAAACAAGAACCCACATGAAACTTGGTTATTAAACCTTAAATAAACCTTTCTTACATACCTAGAAGCCTCAAAGTGAAATTACCTATAAATGGTTTTTTAGATTTCTTTTTAGTTTTAATTTCTGAGTGTGTAGGGCAAAAGGTTACATCCTTTATATAAACTTCTGCTTTGGGTTAAAACCAATAAATCTCATTTTGAGGTTTCATCTGAAATGCATCAAGTTGGTTGATACAAGCAATACAATCTTGCAAGTGTTATAAAATTGTGACCCAATTTAAGCTACTTCTATATTCACCAGAGTCACACAATTATGTTTAATTCTTTGCATTCCACATTCAACAAAAATGTGAAGGCTTATCACGTGCCAGGCACTATGCTAAACACCAGGGACCCCAAAGTACATAAAATACAGTCCCTGTGCTGGAAAAAGTTAGAGACTCATGAAAGACCAACAAGTAAATGCATTTTAAGAACTGGATAAATGTAAAAAATGAAGCATGACCCAAGTGTTCAAGTACTCATAAGGAGATTAACCAATTCAGGGAAAGCCTCTTCTCTACAGAGTATCTCATTCCTCCATTCAATAAATATTTATTGGGATTTTGAAGGATAAGGAAGTGCTTATAGGTGGAGAAGATAGAGGAAACATCATATACAAAAGCATGAAGTTCTGAAAGGGGTTTCGTGTTCTGGTACACGGTTGAAATGGGTAAAGAATGCAGTGGAAGCACAAGGGGCCAAGTAACTGATTCTGTCTGGGGTGTCAAGGGAGCCATCAGAGAAGAGAAGACATGAGCCACCTCTTCAATGTACCCACCAACTCGCCTTGAAAACGGATAATTCGGACACCACTTAAAGGTACAGTGTATATTAAGTGCTCAATCCCTTTAATAGCAAACCAGTGAGAAAATTCCTGTGACGTTGCAGTAAAAGTCTGGATGGATTCCGATGCACTAACTCTCTTGATGAGGAACAATAAAGTGTTCCCACGTGCCCAGCAGAGAAAGCTCACACTGCACTTGCTGCAATGCAGCACAGTCAGCAATGCAGTTAGTCACCCGTGGTGATTGATCAATGTAGCTCACCTATAAGGTTTGAAGGTCCCCTCTGATGACACCACGAAGGAACTGCTCCTGAGTTTGTCAGTTAAGAAGGGAGAAAGGGGGAAGCTGGGATGGCTCAGTGGGTTAAGCGCTCACTTTGCAGTGCCAGGGACCGAGGATCGAATCCCGGCCCCGGCCTGTATGGACCCATGTGCTGAACTAGGGAGTTCCCCCAGTTCAGTTTTCTCTCTCTCTCTCTCTCTGTCAAAAAAAAAAAAAAAAAAAGAAGGGAGAAAGAACCACCTCCCTCCGACCAGCAGTTCTCTCAGACTCTTCTTCACCCTGGCTCAATTGTTAATTACAAGTGAAACAAGGACATGATTCATAGCCCCACTTGCTTTTCTTTTCATGTGTAGCGTGATCAAAAGAATAATTATACAGAGAGGAATTCTGCAAAGACAAAAATTGTGTGTGATCCTCCTTACATAAGGACCTCAGTGTGCTGCTGGAAACCCTCTGATTTGCTCTGTTGACTGGCAGCTTCAGGTTTCAAACGGGGAACAGAGAAACCTCATTAACATCTTCCTAGCCTCCAACAAATACAGTCAGCTCAACGCACCCATTTAGTTTTGACAAGTACATATCAGATGCAGACCATGCAAAACTAATAAACCTTAGTAAACAATTTGACAACTTCTAAGGAAAGAGTGTGTGTTGGGGGCGGGGGGCGGGGGGTACATATACCTCAGTTAAGTAGTGCTAGAGAGTTTGGAGCCCTTGCTAAGACAAGAATGCTGAGATAGTTCAGAGTGACTAAAAAAAATAAAAGTCACGATGCTTTTAAAATCTTCCCACATACTTCTTGCTGAACATCTCATACTCCCACCCAACCCACACGCTCATGAAGCCTAGATCAGAAAAGGAAAAAAGGTCAACTTTCCTAGGCGGAAATTGTAGCCTTTTTTTTTTTTTTTTTTTTTTTAGTGGATTGGCAGATTGGTGTCTGCTTTCCAAAATTTAATTTCACCCCTGTTAAGTCCAGCTTTGTTCACCCTGGAGATGCCCCTGGCCCTGCCTCTGCAGAGCTGAAGGTGGCTGAAGCAAGCCACACACTCAGACTGCCAGTCTCACTTAAATTCTGGACCACTATCCTCAAGTGGGCCATCAGCACTGTACGAATCTAGCACATTTTTCTGGCTCCATCAGATTATTCATGACTCTTTCAGACCTTCTCCTCTGCCCTCAAACCTGCAGCACCCACTGTCCAATTCTTACTCCCAGTTTCTGGATGAACTGGTTTCCTGTTTCACTGAGAAAACAGAAGGGAACTTCCACAACCTCCCACCAACACGACTGTTCAGCTGATTACTTCTATTCACCTTCTCCAATAGGGTAGTCACTAGGCACATGTGGCTATGGATCACATGAGCTGAGTCCAAACTGAGATGTGCTTTTTGTGTAAAATGTACCAGATTTTGAGGACTCAGTGTTAAAAATGAGTGGAAAAGCTCATGAATAATTGCTTACAGGCAGTAATGTTTTAATGACAATTTGCACATATTGGGTTAAAAGAAAATTATAAAAATGAATGTCACCTGTGTCTTTTACTTCTTTCAAGGTGGCTGCTGGAATTTTTATACTACATATGAGGCTCACATTGCGATTCTGTTGAACAGGACAGTGTTGTTTTATTTTTATTTTTTTTTTTACAGAGAGAGAGAGAGAGAGATACAGAGACAGAGAGAGAACTAAACTGGGAGAACTCCCCAGTTCAGCACATGGGTCCACACGGGCCGGGGCCGGGATTCGATCCTCGGTCCCTGGCGCTGCAAAGTGAGCGCTTAACCCACTGAGCCATCCCGGCTTCCCCCAGTGTTGTTTTATTCTCTGCATTTACTACCCATGCTTTTAGTTAAGAGCAAGCCACCCCGTCCCTGTGCATTAGAACACTTTCTTCCCTCATATTCTAGGCCTTCACTCCAGCCATTCTCCTGGCTTTCTCCTTCTTCATGAATTTCTCCCCTCTAATCAGATCTGCATGCAAACATGCTACTATACCTCCTACTTCAAACAAATAAACAAAAAACAAAAAAAGCCTTAATCACATATCTTAATTGAGCTATAACTTCATTTTTTATAGTATATATCCTCAAAAGTATTGTCTAGACCAGGGTGGCGAACCTTTTGGTGATTGAGTGCCAAAGTTTATGAAATAAGAGTATACTCGCTCAACTCGCGTGCCAACCCATCGAGTGAGATAGAGGTATCGATTATTTTTATGTCTATAAGAGCATAAACAATAATTTTTTCAATGGTATTCACAGCTCCGCGTGCCGAAATAATTGGTCCGCGTGCCACTTTGGGCACGCGTGCCATAGGTTCACCACCCCGGGTCTATACTGTCTCCAGTTCTTCTCCCTTGACTCTTATTTACATTTATCCTTTCATGTCCCACTCTCTCCACCAACATGGTGGTACATGGTCAAGGTGGTACATGGTGGAGCAGGCAGGAGCCAATAGTTCAATATTCAGGAATTCTGTGAGCTAACCGTTACTTGTAGCTACGAATTGGCTGTGACAGGATCAGGTACAGCAGGGAAGTTGGTAGATACCGCACGTCAGCGTTGTGTTCTTTTTCACAGCTGACCATCACACCAGTGACTGAAAATTACCAACAGCCTTCACAAAGCTTTAGAATCAGTGATCAGTCCTCAGCTCACCTAATTTATTCAAAGCATTTAGTATGGACAAACACCCCCTCCTTTTTAACTTTTTTCTTCTTTTGCCTTTTGGGGTACCATCTTTCTCCTGTGTCTTCTCCCTCACCGGACACTCCTCTCTCGACTTTGCCAGTTCCACTTCAACTCTGATCGCTCAATATTAAAGAGTCTTCGTGCTCACTTCTTCGTTTATTTGCCTATATTTCTTTTCTGGTATTTTCAGATGTAAACCTTTGGGCCAGACCGCACCCTTGAATTCTGGCTTTCCTATTTCCCTATCTGCTTGACATCTTCATTTGGTTGTCTAGTAGTCATGTCGAACTTACCGTATCCAAAATAAAAATTCTAATTCTCCACCCCACTCTGTTGCCAGACACAATAATCCCCAGGTCAATAAATGGCAATTCTAGTTATATATGCTACACATTTTGAGTTATCCTTGCTTCAGCAAAGTCCTTTGAGGCAACCCAGCTACCTCTCTAATCTCACCTCCCACCAGTCTCCCTTCGCTTACTCTGACACAGTTGGCTCAGAGGTTTTGCACTTGCTGTTCCCTATGGTGAAGTCCTCTCCCTGATGATGGTATGGTTCACTCCCTGACCATTCCATATGACATTAATCTCCTCTATGGCCCTCATCACCATATGACACACTGTGTTGTTACCTGTATGTGTGTTTGTTATCTATTTAGCCTCAGTAGACACATTATTTGTTTTTCATTGCTGTACACATTCACCTAGTACTTATAAGAGTGCCAGAACATCATTAAAGGCTCAGTAAATGTTTGTTGAATGAATGCAAAAACTGATGTTACATTACCAGCTTTGGATCAGGAACAAAGTTATTGTCACTTTCTGTTCTGTGTAAAGCATGAAGTGATAGACACATCTTCAATGGTGAGAAAAAAAAAAAGGTAGTCTAGACTGCCAATTATTTCCTTCCCAGGCTGCCTTTGCACACAGACTCAATAGTAGGTAAGGCTTTCTGGCTTAGCAAAACAATTAAATCAAAATCAATTCAGAATTAACAGTGACTCATTTGGTGATACCACAAACTCTTTTAATTTTGCCCTTTTAAAAGGAGGACTTCAGGGATGTCTTCACCCAAAAGCTCTCTCGATTTCATACTAGGAGTTGTATCAGAAAAATTTTAATAGAAACAATTAGAATTAACCTCTAGGGTCATGGCCCTGGTTGATTCATGGAATGGTGAAATGGGGCTGAGACAATGAAACAAATGCCAAAGGTTTTAACAATTTTCGATCACTAGAAATAGTCTTTACAAACTATATATAATAACAATGGTTATTTTCACCTTACCCCCTTTTCTCTTCTGCCATTGACGTGCCTGGAATCTGAGGCTGAAGTGTTCCCAGAACTCCTGTCTCTTTAGTAAACTAAAGGGGACCAGAAGAAGGCAATCTTTTTGTCCCATCATCCCTAGGGTTTTCATGGGAGGCAGGGAGGACGTGTTTCTGATATCTCTTTAGCTAGAATTCAGAAAACACACCATGACTCATACACAATAATTGGCAGTGTATACTTCCATTTTTTTTCTCTTCAAGATACTGGGATAATTAGGTAGGTAGCCTACATTTTAATTATCTCATAACATTATTTATGGGAAAGTATATGAGGAGATCCAAATTCTCACTCTATAGCTGATGTTTTTCAGAATGTAAATTGTTTATAAATTAGAAATGCCTGCGTTATTATTATTATCAATTAGGTTTCTAATGAAATCCAAAAGCCAAGCATGTTTCAGCCTTCTCTGGTCATAGGAACAATCAGCAGTGATTAGCCCTATGATTTATGAGGTATTAGGGGTTCCATTCACAGTTGAAAATGTTGGAGAAGCATCAGTAGGAAAAAAAAGAAGGCTTATAAATATGGACAAAAGAAACCATTTAAACACAAGATAGTACAGCAAAAAACTCTCCTAGAGGTATGGCTGGTTAATATCCATTCTCTTCTATATACTTTGATCTATAAAATTAAGTTTCTTATGTTTGTAGGGGAATATGTGCTTCTCTCTCTCTCTCTCTCTCTCTTTCTCTCTCTCATTACACATACATACACATGGGTACAGATATATGCAATTGATAACAAAGTCAACCAAAATTTATTGAGTGCTAAAACTGTACTGCACATTGTATTGAGTTCTCCGGATAATATAATGGTTAATATGTCTGTATCAAGTTTTTCACATGCATTATATCTAATCCCTACAAAGATGATAACAAACCTTTACGTAATGCTTCAGGCAGACACTGTTCTCCGCCCTTTACAGTTACTAAGTGCTTCAAGTCGCCTGGCAGCTCTATAAGGGGATACTAGTGCCATCTCCACTTTCAGATGAGGCCACTGAGGCACAGAGAGGGTGTGAGGCCTGGCCTCAGGTCCTCTCAGCTGTAAATAGTACCACTGGGATTCAAACACAGGCCGTCTGGTCATCTTCTTTGTTAGCCATACCTTGCTGCCTTTTCCATAGCAATCCATGAGGTAGCACCTTCAGTTATCTCCATTTTCCAGGTGAAGAACTACATAAATTCCCTTGCACGTGGTTGCTGAGTCAGTAGGCACAGGTGGGATCCATCCCAGGCTACTGACAAGAGAGCCTGGCTCCTCACAACACCATACTCCCACACTCCTACATAACTCCCGCTATGACATCTTGTCTCTTTAAATAAATACGTAGTTCCTCAAAGTCTGCGGGTGTGCCTTAACTTTATTTTGCATAATCCCCCAAGCACAGAAGTACCAAAAGCTCTGCTGATAAAAGTAGACATTCAACGTAGGAAAGAAACCCACACAAAGAGTGGTTTTGCATCATATATAAAGATGAGCAAAAAAACCAAAAACCAAAAACCAACAAACAAAAAAACCAACAAAACCCGTCAATACCACAGCTACCCTGTGTTTCTGAGAAAATGCCAAGGAAAACTGACTTTAATTTCCTAAATCTTCCTTTGATTTACCCTACTAGGAGAAAATCAATGCTAAAATAACTATTGAAAGCCATCTGAGATGTGCTGATCTAACATGTCAAATGCCAAGGAATTCAGACTTCTACATTGATCTTGGAATCCAAGCTCCCCTTCCTTAATTAATGCCAACAGGAAAAAAAATCACAGGATCCACATGGAGTGGAATTCCTCCTACCTAGACTATGGGGCTTGTTGCTTCCTAAAAGCAAGTAGAATGTCTGCAAAGCAATCTCGTTTACGAAACAGATCAGGTTGTTACTGCCACACTGCTGGGAGATTTTTGCTGGCCGCCCACAGATAGAGGGTGGCCACCGAAATGTGCCTACAATCTTTGGAGCCTCGTTTAATATCTTTCTCTTGGTTAAGAAAGAAAACCTGAGATGTAAACCCTATTTTTCTCTCAAGAAGAGACAAAGCCATTGCAAGCATATGTTTTTAATGATTTATATGGTCTGACAATGGGAAGGTACATTCTCCCACAGGATTTACAGCATCATTCTCAGCCATCTGAGTTCTGTTTATTTCACCTTGTCTCATTGCTCCGAGAATCATAATTAGATGGAAGCCCTTAATGTCAGGCCTCTGACAGCTGTAGCCTGGGACACTGTGACTGTTACAGATATTTTTTTTTCTGTGACAATCAACAACACTCATTGATGGTCCCCCTGTCCCTCTGTCATGATAACACTATCAGACATATCTAAGGAAGAGATGACAAACTCTCACACCAGGTACATAGGAATAAATACAATACCCTAAAAGAATCATTAGACCTATTTTTTTTTTTAAGATAAGAATTTATGTGGGATTTCTGAAGGAATTTTGATAGGTCCTAGTAAGATTATTTTAAAACACATAGCGGGGGAAGCTGGGATGGCTCAGCGGGTTAAGAGCTCACTTTGCAGCCCCGGAGCCCGAGGATTGAATCCTGGCCCCAACCCGGTGGACTCATATGCTGAACTGGGGTGTGCCCCCAGTTCAGCTCTTACTGGGGCCTATGCAGGAGGCTCCCGGCCCAGTTCCTGCCCTGTGCAGCCCTGTGCCCACCTGTGGAGTGAAACTATATGGAAAACTAATGCTGTCAACTATGGAGACTGCTCTGGGCCCTCCCCCTTCTCTCTGTCTCTCTCTCTGTCAAAAACCAATAAAAATAAAAAAAATAAATCATTAAAACTCACAGGGAAAATTGATTTGAAGTTCAACAGTGACAAATCCATGTACAAACCCAAGAAGAGCCTTCTGAGACTTTCGCTCCCCATAAAGTTGTAGTAAATCTATGCAAATAGTACTAACACTTTCTAGAAAGAGTTCTAAAGTAAGTCACACACACAAACCTCAGTAGCAGCACAAAACATCCTTTGTTGCCGGACGTGAGAAAAACACACTAGCTTCTAAAAAAAGCCATAGGAAGGAAGTGGAAGAACCTCAGGGGCTGGTGGGAGTGTGAAAGGAATGCGGCAGCTCTTTTTTTTAAACACGTCAGCCTGCCGTGGCCCTGAATGGTAGGGCAGTAGTTCAAGTCGGTGAAGTAAAATCGTTGCAGTATTTCTTTCCTATGCTGTAAGCGCACTGTCTGCAAAGCCAATTTGAAAATCATGATAAAAGAAGGTTGATGTTATGGCATTCAATTGCCCCAAGTTAAGAAGTTCTTTAAAAAAACAAAATCAAAGGAACTCAACCCCCTGCATCTGATTCTAATGTCACACAACTCAAAACAACTTAGATTGTCAACAAAAAACAAAAGAGAGAGAGAGAGAGAGAGAGAGAGAGAGAGAGAGAGAGAGAGAGAGTTAAAAGAAAGGTTATCTGAGAGGTAAGCCAAGCATTGTGTGGAAATTGTACAATAGCACTAAATGGGCCATCTCTGTGAAAAGATACATTGAAGGCTCCTGTGAAAATACAAATACAATCCTGCTGCCCGCTTGCTTCAAATCTTCAGTACCTTGTCATTGGACTGATGATGAACACAAAATTACCAGCATGGCTCACAGAGCTCACATAATGGCAAAGTTCACATTCACTGAATATACTGGGCACAGAATTCTTCCAGTTAGGCTCATCACAACCCTCTGAGGTGGAGACTCTTCTTGTCCCCATTTTTCAGACAAGGAACTCGAGAAGTTGAATTACTTGCCTAAGACTATAAAGCCAGACAGCAAGAGAAGGGTCAAGTCAGGCACTGTTGATCGAAGAAATCTACACCCATTCCCAATTCCCTCTCACTTGGCTGCCTCCATTGTCAGAGCTGGAAAATCCACATTCTTGCTTTCCCTGCCGTCCTTACCACGTGGATTGTGTTCTGGCCAATGCCACAGAGGCAAAAGCCCACCAGAAGCTCTCAGCTTTTCTGAGGAAAAAACCTGGCATGACATCTCTTGCCCCTTTCTCCTGCCTGGGCCACTCCACAACTCTGAGACCACAAAGCAACAGGCAAACGACAGTGCAGAGCAGCAGATGGGAAGAGCCTGGACCTGTGATAAACGCACGGGGCCCTTTGTCAACCGTGCACTGTCTATTTTCAGCCTTTTTGTTTCGTGGGGGTGATATATTATTGCACTTCCTATGTTAACTTGAGTAAGGCAGGCTTTCAAGACAAAAATAATCCTGATACAGCTGTGAGAAGGGGATTCTAACTCAGGAAATCTGATTCAAAGGCCATAAGCCTAATAATCTCATTCCTCCTCATTGAGTTCTCCTTTTTGTTATGGCCACACGGACCTCTAAGTTCCTCAAACCAATGTGCCTCTTCCTGCCCCCAAACCTTTGTTCTTCTCTCTGCCTAGAGCAGAGGTCCCCAAATCCTGTTAGGAATTGGTCCACACAGCAGGAGGTGAGCAGCGGGCCAGTGAGTGAAGCTTCATCTGTATTTACAGCTGCTCCCCATTGCTCATATTACCGTCTGAGTTCCACCTCCTGTCAGACCAGTAGTGGCCTTAGATCTTCATAGGAGCATGAACCCTATTGTGAACTGCTCATGCAAGGGATCTGGGTTATGGGTCCTTATGAGAATCTAATGCCTGATGATCTGAAGTGGTTGGAAGAAAAATTGTGTTCCATGAAACTGGTCCCTGATGCCATAAAGGTTGGGAACCGCTGGCCTAGAGGAATCTCCTGCTTATCCTTCTCAGCTTAAATGTCACCTCCTCAGGGAAGCCTTTCCTGATCTTTTTTACACTTTCCAGACAAAGTCAGATCTCTCCATCTGTGTGTTCATGGAAACCTTGTCCCCTTGTGAAATTATCACAACTATAAACAAATAAGTATTGAATGCTTTTCTTCCATGCTACATGGTGAGCTCATGAGGCTGAGATTCTTTCCGATTATACATAATAGGCAGTCAAGAAATACTTATTAGTTAAGTGAATAAATATCAACATTCCTCACTCTAAATTCTTGAGGCAGACAGACAGAGATAGGAAGTCATTCATCTTACACATCAGAAACCACATAAGTAGTTCAGGCTGGAATACACCTTGTTTGCCTCTGTAGGCTGCCATAAATATCTCAATAGCACGCAAGCGGGAAACAGAGCTCCAGAGGCTGAGTGTGAAGACAGTGGAGATCCCAGTTAAAACAACAACAACAACAACAAAAAAAACCCTCTAGTCTCAAGGAAGCAGCAATCCCAGAAACAGAAAAGTGCTACAAGAAGCAAGCAATAAACAGCAGGATGGGAACTACAAAGAAAAGCTGGGATTATTTTATAAAAATATAATTTTCAGCAGGCCAAATATAGACACACTATAGTATTTTCTGTGACCTCACGTTTTGCATTCAGCATTTTGGGAGGCTTTTCTGTGGGAAAATGTTTCCAATTTTATAGTGGAGTTGTAGAAAAATGTTTCAATTTACATAAACTTTGTTTTATTGCCCCATTTCCTGCAGCTGGTCTAGTCCAATAAGAGGTAATTCGTTTGCATCATCTTAAAATCACAGCTCTTTGTGTTATCAGAACACTCTTTTTTTCTTCCTGCAACTGATCTTTTTATACTCTGTTCTCCTCCATTGGACTGTAAATTCTTGAGGGTAGGAATCTTAAACTTATTTAATTTGGGTTTTCAATATGGAGCACAGTGCTGGCACAGAATGTGAACTCACTGTATCTTGTTATTATAAAGAATAAACAAAATGCATAGGCATGTTAGGCATTCAGTAAATACACGTCAAACTGAATTTTAGATACGTGACTGGGAATTGTTTCCCTTTCAAGGTATTTGTTCGGTGAGTGTAATTACAGAGTCCCCAGTCCAACAAAGTCCTCATTACCGTATATGAAAAACACCAGAGAAGAGTCTTGGAGTTTCAAGACAATATGAATTGAAACAACAATTTCCTTGTTGTCATCTGCATAGTTCAAGTGCAAAGACAACGCAAAACTTGAGACAACAATAGTTCTGTGCTCACCGATCTTGACCATCTTGTCTCTGACTTCACTCTGCATCCTGGGAGGTGAGTAGGGAAGGAGAAAGCAAGGTAAACAGAGAAGGAGACAGAGAGGGGCAGAAAAGACAGCCAGTAACAGAAAGGAAATGAAGAGATTGAGATGGAGAGCAAAAGTGAAGAGAGGATGAAGATCGGAATAATAGAAAACACAAAGGTTGAAATCCAGTTCCCTCTCATTTTCTCCAGCGTCTGTAAAAATGCACGCAGG
This sequence comes from Craseonycteris thonglongyai, assembly GCA_004027555.1. NCBI lineage: Eukaryota > Metazoa > Chordata > Mammalia > Chiroptera > Craseonycteridae > Craseonycteris > Craseonycteris thonglongyai. Next base: position 50,422 of record PVKE010002105.1, read on the forward strand.
TTTGGTCATTTGATCCTGCTCAAATGTCACAACTTCTGTTTAAAGAAATTAATTTAGAACTAAATGGTTTTTATTCTTACAATGACATGCTTGTGGCTTTTGACATCTCTGGGCTCTATTCCTTAAAACCACCAAGTCCAGAGTATAGCACTAGAGTAGCTTCAGGAACATCAGTAACGAATGATGAATACGCTCTATTTCCACATTGACAGAAAGTGAAACTTCTGCAGTAAGTCTCGTAACCTGCCCACTTCGTAAATATCGCATGTTTTCATTTGCATACTATACCAATTAGATATATGTTGTTCCTAGCTTAGTCACCCCAGTGCTTATACAGATGTGAACAAAATCTGGTCCTGAAATGGGACACAACTATGACAGTAAAACACAGTAGCAAGAAAAAAATGTTTGCTTTAAATATATAAATTATATTTATTATTTTAGCATTTTAAAAAGAATGAAACTGAAAGAGGCGGCTTGCAGAAGCTTACACATCTTTAAAACCCACATCCTGTTGTTATGCACGGCCGGGGCACTGGGGAGCTGGTTGGGGAACATTCTCATTAGGGTCCCCTTTGCTCTGATTTGTGGAGGTCTTCTCCAGAGGAAGAAGTCCTGCTCACTCTCACCCGCCTCTACCTGGCTGGACAATGGCTGATGAGCACCATTTAGTGAGTAAACCTCTCAACCCAGCAACACAGTGGTCTAACCTAGTGAGCTTATGCCTTCAATGTAAAAGATTCCTCATGCTTCATGTGAGCCACTATCAGCAGATTCTAAATCACCCATGAGCTGAAGCCCGTTTGCCTGGGGCCTAAAAGAAGTTATAACAATAACAAGAGGCCTCGTGGGAGGCAGCCAGTGAGAATAAGAGCAACATGGTGTACTCAGACTTTTGTTCCTTTTTATTTATTTCTTTGGTTGCGATGCATGTGCTTTTGCTTCAGGCAGATGTCATTGGTATTCCAGCCTTTTGTACAGGAAGCTGTCGAAGGAGGGGAGGATGATTGGTAGGAAACAGGAGGAGGACTTGCTGGGTGGGAACAAAAACTATTTTATAGGCCAAATGGCATTTATTTATTTTTTGTTGGCCCAATGATTTAAAAAAATATATACTTGTATAATAACTGTGCTCAGAACTCTTTCAAAGGATGAAAACAACCCTAACAACCTTATGTTTCAAATAATTGCAGAATGTTGTTTTAAACTTGTATCTTGAAGTTCCCCCTTTATGTGACTCTACTTAACAACCACAGACTCTTCCTAACGGCTACCCGCATGTCTTTTTAATTTGCTAAGAGGAGACCAGCCCCCTTCAAGCTGTTCCACCCACTCAGCCCTGCTTTCCTCAGATGTTTCTTCTTTTTTTCTTCTTCTGAAAAGCATGTGTTGATAGACTACAGGGAATTGATTAAGATTTATTTTTTAGACAGTGTTTTCCCCTTGCAACTGTAAGTCGACCTCACTTGGAAGTGAAGCCAGGGCAAATGATTCTAATGCACTTTGCTCCGACGCTTCCATCTCAATAACCCTTTAAAATGAAAACTTCAGAGAGTGAAGTGAGAACCTCGTCCCCATCTGGAAACATTTACACATAGAGGTGTCTTTCCCTTCAGCTGTTTGCTTAGAATTGCCATTTGTGAGCCGACTTGCCTCTCTCCTGCGGATATGACAAAGACAACTGTTTGAAAATCATTTTATGCAACGATCCGGAGATTCTTTCAAACTCAATCAGGCTGGAAAGGCTAACCATGACTCTCAAGATCCCCGACACACACACATGCATATACACACATCAGAAGTCAAGGAGAAAGCCGATCTCTGATGGATGCTGCGAGTAGCTGCCAGCTCACCTGACAAGTCAGTGCATTGTCATCGAACCAGTTTCCTGCTTGGAAGACCTTGACTTGTCTCAGTCAAGGTGTCAGCACCTCTTATTCTGAACAACCTCAACATGAATGACAAGGCCTGAGCCCAACAGAAGGTGTCTTTAATCTCTTTATGGTTTCATATAAAGCTAACCTGAAGGATAGCCTTAGGATACACTTTCAAGATACTGACTTCTGTTTTCTTTTTAAAACACCAGGATGTCATTTTTGAATTCCATCCTTTTAAAGAAGAAGGGAGGAAGGGTTGCTGGACATCCACTGAGAAAGCTTCTTCCACAAAACAGTACTAGAGACCCCTGTGCCACATACCTAAAAGCCAGTCCATTGAAGGACTTCTCTAAAAACACAGGTTCCAACGCCATATGGTATATATGGGCTTGTGGTCACTCTGTATGGGGTATGGGGTTGGGGGAAGGGAGGTAAAGTATAAGAGTCTAGAAGGATGGTGATGGACGAGAAGAAAAAAGAGAGAATGCTTGGAACTGGAGTTGCCCCTTGAGACCCCAGTCTGGACTCAGATGATACTGGACTAACAGAAGAGGAGATTCTTCGAGAACCGGGGAAGTGGCAGACCCTCTATCATACCAGACCCATTCTCAATTCTCTGTTGCCCGTTTCCTTTCTAGAAGATAACGCTAAACATTTCTGTCCCCAGCTGCCTTTGTTCTTGGAATATGGAGGCATAGCATAGTAGTTGTGGCCAAGAAGATAGAGGTCTTTGGGAGGAGGGATGGACTATTGGGAAACCGGTGGCTTTTCTAATAAAGGCACCTCTGTGCTGGCCCCACTAATCCCTCCATCAGCTTTGAATGCCAGTGTGATGCCTGGAGTTAGAGACTACGAGAGAAAGGACAAGAGAATCACAGCAATACTGACCAGGAGCCTTGATATCATGGAATCACCAATACCAGAGATAACGTATCTCCACAATATATCATGAGAAAAAAAACCCTCTACCGGTATTTGTTTCAAACACCCTGAGTCAGTTTTCTTTTATGTGCAGCCCTCCTTCTCCCTAGCCCTTAAAAAAAAATATATTAATTGATTTGTTAGGGGAAGCAGATCAAATAAGAAAGTATTTACCCAAAGATAGCTTTTTGGGGAGAGGTCAGTTTTGAAAAACCCAAGTGAAACTGAGTAGCTTTCAGAAGATAATTTAGCATAATCTGGGCCCTGATCATGTATTTCAAGTTTTATGCCTGCCACAACTGAGCATCATTACTCCATCCCCTAGTTTATGACGTTTATTTAGATGAAGGCTAAGACATATGAGGTGTGATCAAAAATTACGGTGAATGTTCAAATAAAACAATTTATTACAGTAAAAGACACATTCCATTAACCCTTCTCAAAATACTCCCCTTCACTTCGAACACACTTATCCCATCGTTCTTACCACTTTCTGAAGCAGATTTGAAAGTCCTCTTTTGTGAGTGCCTTTAGTTGCACTGTTGTGGCTGCCTCAATGTCCCGAATTGACTCTAAACTTTTACCTTTCATGGTCCTTTTCACTTTGGTGAAGAGCCAGAAGTCGGACAGTGCCAGATTCAGTGAATACAACAGATAAGGACCCATGGTAATGTTTTTATTTCACGAAAACTGCCAAACCAGAGGCGATGTGTGACATGGAGAATTGTCATGATGGTGGATGAAACCATTTGTCCATTTCCCAGACACTCAATGAAAGAGGACTTCCAGAACTGCTTCTGAAAGTGGCAGATAAGTGTTTTTGAAGCGAGGGGTGGGGGTATTCTGAGGGGGATTAATGGCAATGTGTCTTTTACTGTAGTATTTTTTTAATTTAAACATTCACCATTTTTTTTGATCACACCTCATATCATATAATCATAGACATAGAATTATTTTTGTTAACTGTTTGCATTTATGTTTATGGAAGTCTCTAACCTTATTGTTCTGTCTAAGGAAAAGGTATCAACTAATGGGGTATTTGGCTTACTCTCAGTCCTTTTGATCATACTGGACCATTTTCAGAGAATTTAAAAAGAAATTCAGTATAACGAATGGAGAGAGCAAAAATAATCTTGCTGGGTCTCTAGTGAACGATCTACCTGACATTGTTCAAGTTACTTTAATTCCGTGGACCTCATATCACTCATCTATAAAATGAAGCATTGGATTAGGTCATTCTTTCAGCTCTATGTTCTAAGAAGTTTGATTATAAGCCACTAAGTTATCTAACCATAGGCAATTTTATGATTCTTTTTCATTGACATATACTACACAAGGACTGACAGTGCAGTTCACGAATTTGCCACCTTGTGCTTATGCTGGCAACCTTGTAACAACTTGGTAAGGTTTTATGACTTTGGTATACATGTTATGACATATTTCTAATATATCACCATGAATAAAAATTTTAATTAAAAAATTTCCATTTCATAGAGTCAGACAAGTTCATAAAAATCAATGGCATTCTCTCACCCAAAGAGCCATTTCCCTCCTGGCTTATTATTCTCTATGCTAATGTTTTCAAAAGGTAACCTGAAGTCCTTGCATGCTGCAGGGTCCCACCCAAGATCTACTGAACTAGAATATCTAGGGATGGAACCCAGAAAACTCCATTCTTTTGACAAGCATCCTGGGACATTCTGACATGCACTGAAGTTTGAGCACCACTGATCTGGAAACAATTGTCATTAAAAGTATGAAATTGAGACTTGAGTAGATTAAACACTATACAAAGGGTATTATGATAAAAGAGTTCAATCACAAATTAAATTCTTTACTTTTCTAAAGGTGTTGACTCAAGGTAATTTATAATGTTCTTAGAAATAGATTTAACTCACCCATCAATGAGCATTATCTATGGCAGAAATAAAATTCACAGACATCAAAGTGGAAAAACTTCCCCCAGGATTTTGATTACTGCTCATTTTTGCTTCCTCTTGTTTTTCCCTGACAGATACCATTTGTTTTCATTTTTAAAATTTAATTGATTTTTTAATCTTTGATTTAATACTCTGTTTCATCTGTCACCCAAGAAATGGCCAGGTTTTAGGTTAACTGGTTGCAAGTGCCATAATTTGATGCTTTACTACAATCTCATCTTGAATTTTCTGGCTTATTCAAACTTATCATACATTAATAAACCAAGGACTTTGTATTTACTTTGCATCTATGCGTTTATTGATCTCTATTTTACTAGGTTTGATAGGAATCACTATACTATTACCTAGTAGTAAACTGTTTCCTCATGAATTTAAAAAACAGTTAAGGAATTTCTATTCTACTTACTATATTTGATTAGGTGCAGTATATCACGGTATTATAATATCTATATAGACAATTTATTTCTCAAGTACTTTATTAATCTTAAGAATACTTGTACTATCACTTCTTTTTTAAAAAAGGTTTATTTTATTGTTTTTAACAGATACAGAGGAAGACAGAGACAGAGAAGAGACAGAGAGAGAGAGAGACAGAGAGAAGAGGGAGGGCCCAGAGCAGTCTCCATAGGTGTACATCATCAGTTTTTGACATGGTTTTGTTCTACATAGGTGAGCAGGGACTGCGCAGAGTAGAAACTGGTCTGAGGGCCTCCTGCATGGGAGGCATGTCCCCCCAAGCCAGGGGCTGAACCAGGGGGTGGGGGGGTGGGGGGGCGAGAACTAAACTGAGGGCATTCTGCATGGGAAGTGTTCCCCAGTTCAGCATATGGGTCCACATGGACCTGGTCCGGGATTTGATCCTTGGTCCCCAGGGTTGCAAAGCAAGCACTTAACCCGCTGAGCCATCCTAGCTTCCACTGTACTATCACTTCTTTAATCAATTATGATTTATTCAGCTTTTCTCTTATTACAAATCAGTAAAAATGCTCTCTAAAATTCCATGTGTATAATTCAGGTGTGATTTGAATCTATAGTCTATGATTGCTAAAATTAGGAACCAGATCTGTAAGAGATTCAACATTGTTTGCTAACGTTTCAAAGCCAATGAGGCCATTTAAAAGACAAGATGAAACAAACAGAAATAAACACAATCAAAAAAAAAAAAAAAGGATAAAGTCATTATAATCCCTACAATTTAACAGCAATATTAGTCATTGTTATTTCATCACAATAATATGTTCGGCATTTCTAAAATGTTTCTCAATCAAACAATGTTTGTGTATCTTGCAAAAAATGAAACCATTAATGAATCACACATAGCACCTTAAAAGGAATTTTGATGCCCACTGTGAAGGATGAGAGAGGACCTCAGAGGCTTGTGCCCCCACACTGATTACCTGCATTTACTCAAAGGGAGAGCTCAGATAGTTTTGAAAAAAAGGAAGGTGGAATGGAATCCTGACACTTTTTATACACCCGTGAGCACAAGGGAAATTTCTTTGCATGCGTACCTTGGCTCTGTGGTGTGGAGGGAGGCTGTACGGCCACAGGGAATTCTATGAGTAGTCAAAGTGCTTGGGATCATTAAAGAAGCATCTGATTTGAAATCAAGAGGCCTGAATATACATCCTGTGATCCTTATTTATTAGTTGTGGAACCTTGAGCATGCCACATTCTCCCTGAGTTTATTTTGTGACATTAGGGTATTAAAACATCTCCCAGGGGAAGCCAGGATGGCTCAGTGGGTTAAGAGCTCACTTTACAGCCCTGGGGTCCGAGGATCAAATCCTGCCCCGGCCCATGCAGGCCCATATGCTGAACTGGGGTGTAGCCCCAGTTCTGTCTCACTGGGGTGATCTCCCCATGTGGGAGGCCCCCAGGTCAGCCCCCAGCTCGAGGGGGTGTGCCTCTCATGAGGGAGGCCGCCAGCCCAGTTCCTGCCCTGTGCAGCCCCTACCACCTGTGTGGAACGAAGCCATGTTGAAAACTGATGACATACAACTATTGAGACTGCTCTGAGCCCTCCCCCTTTTGTCTCTCCCTGTCTTTTTCTCTGTCTCTCTCTCTGTCAAAAATAATAAAATAGATCTTAAAAAAAAAAAAAATCTCCTCCTTGGGGCTTTGGTGAGGGAAAATTTGAGATAATGTGTGGAAATCCCTCTGAAATAAATGTTGCTTATAGTTATAATTCAAATAAGGGCCAGATCACTGCCCTAGACACTACAACCTCAGCAGTGGCCAGGTGGGCCTAAGCGTCTCCTGCTTGGTGTGTCATCTTACATTTGCCTCAGTGACTGTTCATCCCCCCAGTTCATCCTCAGTGACTAGCTGGGGGTACTCAGCCCAATGCAGAGGTTATAGGTCCATAACCTTTGGGAAGGCCCTCTTCCAAACCAAAATGTTGCCAGCTGTGATTGAACTGGTTCCAGGGTGTGGAGCCCATCCCTTCATGTCTGACCCAGACCCCCTCCTGGGTTCAGGATCTGGAAACTGACTCTTGGACGCCGCTGGAAAAAAATGATCTCCAAACCAATACCTACCTCTGGCAGGAATGTGCACTGGAACAGAAGGAGGTAAAAATAAGTCAATCAAACACAATATGCAAGAGTGTGTACACATATGCTTTATGGCTGGACTTGAGCCCTGATTGTTAACATGTCCCGCTCTTTTATGCCACCCACACAAAAATGTGTTCTATTAGGAGTTAGGTTCTATTCTTGACCCTCTTAGTCACACTGGGCAAGCTGTTTTAGTTTCCCTCAGCTTTATTTTATCCATTTTGAAAT
>PVKE010002105.1:58045-87901 GCA_004027555.1 Craseonycteris thonglongyai
ACCCTAACTGTAATGCTAACCCAATAGCTAACAATAGACCTATCTCATACCTAACCGAAAACCTAACTCTAAGAGTAACCATCACTCTAACCTTAACCAAAGCCACAAACATGCAACCTTCTGTCAGAAAAGGAGTTCTGAAAAGCAAGAGTTAGCAGATGGCCAGGAGTTAACAATACTGAGGCCATAATATTAACCTAAGGAAATCAATGCATTCAAATTGCTGTGTAAACAAACCGCATTATTTACCCTTTAGTGCACAGAACACATAGTGTCAGCTGACTTGCATTAGGAATTTGGTCAAGACCACTACAGAGGAGGACAAACTACAAAAGAGAGCAAGAAATTGCCAGTTGAAGCATGCTCAGTGCAAAACATTTCAGTCCAAACAAATAGACAGAAAAGTGGTGCACCTTCCTAGCCTCAGGGCCTGGAAGAAGAGAGCTGTCAGAAGCTGAAAGTATGACGGAGAAAGAAGAAATATTTTCCCATGGATGACTCCTGCAAGGGGACAATCTTTTAAGGGGATAACTAGAATACGGCTCATGATGTAACTCATAGCACTGACGTCTGCATAGTGAGAGCCCTATTCAAAAGAAAAGGACGGTGACACAGCTGTGAAGACTGTTCCTCCTACATTAGTACGAAGCTGGACATTAAGAGGATGACAGTCTTTAGAAGCAATATATTGGTGTTATTCTGAGCTTCACTGATAAAGTGAAATTGACCACATCTCTTTCTAATTAATTGTATCTCAAGACTTGACCTCAAAGACAGAAGCTAAGTACTGATTGACCTATTAATATCTAATGGCAGGATGAACTTCTAGGTTTCCTGTGCCGTGACAGGCTTTCACGCTTCTGTGATTAAGTACGTTCCAAGGGCATGCCTCAATGATAACATACTTGCAAAAATGTGTGATGGTGGGCTCCTCTGTGATGGAACATTTAAGGAATGGAAATAGAAATATTTGAGGCTTACTAAACCATATCCTTATCAAAAAGTAAATCTCCTATTGAGCACATCATGTATTCGTTCACATAGTAGGTCCACAGGTAATTCTTTGGAAAATGAATGGAGGGCTGTGCAGCCTTCTGAGAAAGGCTGTACACTTTGTATGTGTGCAAAACCCAGCAGGAAAAGGCAGGAGAGTTCCTTGGTGATGTAGCACATTTTTTAGCTACTTGGATTTTCATGGAAAGTACACGGTATTTAATGCGAATAGTGCAAACAAGAATGGAATCAGTCAGTACTAAGCTGATGACTAAAGTATACAGAAAAGCATTCTGAGGGAGAATGAGCCGGTTTAAATAAGCCCTCAGACAATAGAAAAATTATGTCTCCATTAAATGAAATTTCTGTCCCACTTATTAAGATTGTGGCACAAACAGACAAAAGAGAGGAAATATATGATTATCGATGCTTAATTCAGCCAACACAAATACTGCATAGCCATTTCAACACAATGTGGAATTGCTCAGTTTCTAGCTAGGGGAAAAAGGGAAAAAGGCATGGGAAAGGAAAAAAAAAAAACCAACAAAAAAAAAAAACCACTTCCCAACAGTTCCCCCAAGGCAACCAGAAAGCGAAACTTAATTAAACAAGTGAAATGTAATTACCTACTGCTTATCACACGTTGTGCTGATTTGTACTTCCCATTCTCCGTGTGTTATTAACTGCCCGGAGCTGCCCAGAGGTAGGAAGAGAAACTCTATGGAAGAGAAGGCATCGGAAAACAACAAAAAAAAGAAAAGGGCTCCTGTTCTGCCTTCCCTACAAGGCCTCAGTTCCTGCAGTGGCTGGTTTCAGCTCCTCATACTGTAGGTGAGGACTGTGACTTATGTCTAATTATGGAAGGACCGTCCCTCTACCATGGTGGAGGGTAACACCACTGGAAGGGGTGGGGCGAATCTGGGTCTTTCAAGACCTGTCAGGTCAGGACTGCTTGCTCAATCAGCCTGTTTGTTATTTTTATGCGCTGTTTGGAACAACTCAGCAGTTTCTCCTCTAGGAAGAGGCATTCAACATATGGCACCTGTTGAAACCTTTGAAATGTGATTTTATTGTGATTCTGGAAACATGAAGATGGCTCTCTTACTGACAGGCAACTACATCTAGAACATGGAAGAATGGAGGATGCCCCTCTGCTCTCTAGGATTACAGTTCATAATAAGGGCGATATTATCATGGTGCAGTAGATTCTTATTTAACTGGCACCCATGAGGATTGGCAAATAAATGTAAGTAGACTCTTCATTAACTGGAACTCAAGCAACCGGCAAAATCTCAGGATTATGCCAGTTGCTTGAGTTCCAGTTAATGGAGAGTCTACTATATATGGTGAATTTTCTATTTTCCTTTCTACCAGAGCAACATTAAGCATACACCTTAAAAAGTAGGTAAATATACAGGCACTTTCTAGAAAACATCCAGTGATAAATGCCTCCATTTTGCATATTACATGGCTGGATACTTTCCGGACAGCCCTTGTATTTTCTCCCTTGCAGCTTCTAAGAACCAAACATTTGGAAAACCAAAAACTTGAGTGGAGGAAAATTGGTATATAAGTCAATCAAGCAGATCACCTGAATGAATGCCTATTTGAATTGGAATAAATCTCTGAACACTGAGAAACATACTCAGGAAGTTATGAATCAATACAGTGTTGGCATACATTTCATTCATGTACCGTAACAGTAACATGGCACACTAAGTAACATAGGACACTATTATTGAAGCTGCTAATTAAAGGAATTAAAAAATGCACTAATTGTTTTCAGAAATTTGAAATTGCTGTGTTTGAAGATGATTAAGAAAAAATTGGTGCATGAATTCATGGTGGGAATTTTCTATCAGGTGGATTAAACTGGGTTTCATTTCAGGTCCTTTCCAAAGGAAGTGTCTATGATTCTGTGAACATGGTGAGATTTCTATGGCAGCCAGTCACATAAATCATCATTGCATGCATGTTTTTGAGCTCCCTGTTCAGCCTAAGTGGCTGTTGTATGACATATCCCTGAGAAGGCATTAACATGGCTGTTACTAGAGGGACTGAGGTTAAGTATCTCCTTCTGTTTCCTTCTACATATTTTGGCATGTCATGATAAATACAATATATGCAACCCATTCAAAAGTTCTTTTTGCTTTTATGTTTCCCTGAAATGTGTTCTTCATTTGGCTTTTAATCTGTCCTCTTCTTTCACCTGCCACCCTCCAAGTTCCCTTTGGGGGTTTTTCCCTCTCACCTTGACTTCTAAGTATTGGGAGTCCCAGGGCTGAGCCCACAGACCTCTCCTTGAGCCTCGAGGCTTTAGATAATATCTATGATTCTAGTTGTTGATGACTGTCAAATTTATATCTCTAACCCAGACATCTCCTGTGAACTCCAGACTCATATATCCCACTGCTATCTCTGCTTAGATATCTGAGACTTAACATGTCTACAACTGAGCTCCTGATCTATTCCCAAAACTCAGTCCCTCACAATCTTTACCTTTTTTTAGTGAAGGGGAACCCCATTCCTCTAGTTGCTTTAGTGAAAAACCTTGGTATAATTGTTCCGACTTCACATCCAATCCATTACATGTGTGGCCTCCTCTACCAGATGTCCAGAATCCAACACATTGTACCACTTCTGACACCTCTGGTCTATTCCAAACCACCACCATGTCTTATTTGGATCAATTTGACAGCTTCCTAGATAATCACCTTTTCTGTCCGTCTTCCCTTCAACTTTTTTTAAAACACAACAGGCAGAAAGATCCATTTAAAACCTACATCAAATTATGCCACTTTTCTGCTTAAAACTCTCCAATGAATTCCCAGCTCATTGAGAACAAAAGCTAAAGTCCTCACAATGGCCTAGGCAAGGTCTTGTGCAATCTGCCTCCTATTTCTTCTTCCAGACACCATAACTTCTTTGACATCAACTTCATTTCTCTTTCTTGCTTACAGTTTCAGCCATACTGGTCCCCTTGCTATTCTAGGAACATGCCCGGATGCTTCTCCTGTCTCAGAACCTTCACAGTTTTGTTCAGACGGCCTGCAATGCTCTTGCATGTGATATTTGGTTGGAGTCTTCCTCTCCCTACTTCAGGACTTGCTCAAATGCCGCCTCATCAGTGAGGTTTCTATGACCTTTCTATTTAAAATTGACCTTCTTTGCCTATTTTATTCCACAGCACTTGCCACCATCTAAAATTCTATTTATTTTACTTTTCATTGTTTATGTTTCATTTGTTTCCCACTAGAATGTAAGCTCGGTGAGAGCAGCATTTCTATTTGTTTACAGTGCATCTACTACAGTGCCTGGCATAGAGTGGGAATTCAAATATTTGTTGAATTAGTTGATCTCGGTCCAAATATCAAGATACTGTTCTCTTCCATGTTACAGGGCTCCATGATTTTACCAGAAGCACCCACCTTACCCCCATGAGAATTTTCAGACATCTTTTTAAATGCAAATGGTCAACTGCCAGAACCTAAAGTTGTTGTTTTATTTTTTAAACAGTCCAGATTCAGAACTAAAAGCAAAAAAGCAAAACAAAAAATAGAAAACCAAACAAACAAACAAACAACGATAGCAACAATATGTATGTAAATACCTTCTGAGCAAATCTCAGAAGCCCACCAGATTTAGATACAATGTACTTGGCAATGTTGCTCTGAAAAGACTGGAAACATAAGGAAGCTCTGGAAGTCAGCAAACAGCAGTATTTGGCCTTAAACTGATTTTACACATACAAAAATGGCACTATGCCCTGGGAGACCTGGAATGCAGCATTACAGGTTTTCTGCAAAACAGCTTCATTTACTTAACATGACTCTGACCCTTTAGCTTCTAACTTGCTGCACAATTAAGCTATTTAAGCCTTCAACTTAGAGCTCTCTTTGTGCTGCAATCTGGGTCTAAAGTGAAGCCAAAAACAACCCTACACCTCACTGTTTTGCTTAAGTTTGTTCTGTCCCATGAAGATGTTTGCATATGCAAAGTTTAGCACCACTTCTGATTCGCATGAAATTGTATGGCTAGGACTATTTTTATTTTACTCTTTCATTCAGTAAACATTTCTTCAGCCCCTATGCATGTGGCTCAGGTACAGAGTGTCAGGGTTTTGATTTTTGTTTTTTCCTTGCCTGTTTCAATGACAAAAGTTTTTATGTAGTGCTGATTGCTTTCAAGTTTGTTACCATAGAAACAAGAGGAAAGTCACAATCAGAACTGGCATCAAGTTGCATTAAAAGTTCGGCACTGCTTTTGACAACAATAAAAAACAATCTAAATTCTGTACTGTTCATAAATCAAGGCAATAATCTTGTCTCTCTTGCATGGTGTTTCTTATGTTCCCATAAAAACTGCAAATGGTTTGAGAAGAATAGTTTATTTACCTCTTGAGAATTAAAAAGAAAAACATCCAAGTTAGATTAAAAATGACAAAATTTAGTGGGTTTCATCAATATTTGACTTGTGAAAAAGTACATTAGCCCCAAAGAGTAATTTTATGCAAATGAAAGTAATTGACTTCCCCATGTTCAAACAAATGATTGTTAATTTTGGAAAGCTTTTTTCTTTTCTGTAGCCTTCATCTCTATCCCTTTATTTATTTTATTCATATCTTTCTCATCTTTTACAAATGATTCTCCATAGTGCTAAAAAGAAAAAAGGAAAACAAATTAACAGTGGACTCAGGGGCAAGAAATCCAGGTTTGAATCCAGACTATTCTATGTAATAGCTACATGGGTTAGAGTAAGGTACTTTGTGACCGGGAGACTGTTTTCTCATCTGCCTAATGGGGTGATCCTCCCCAGAATTTGTTTTGAGGTTTAAATAAGATAATTTTTAGGATGCCTGGTACATAAAAAGTAAAGAGATCTCCAGCTTCAATATCAAATTTTTGATACAGGGCAATATGTTTGCCTTGCTTGGGCCTTCATTTCTCATATACAAAGTCAAGATTAAAAACGTACCTCCAAAATTCTTAAGACTGTTGTGGAGGTCAAATTCTCATATTTATATTATTATAACATAAAATTCATGCTCATTCTAAGGTAGTCTCACTGTATTGCCCCGTCTTCTTTCCTTAGGTTTTGCAAATTTTCTTGGTATTTTCATTTTATCCTTAATTCTCTTTCAAAGCATTTCTCATCTTTTCCTTTAGAAACATCTTTACTCATATCTCTTTCTCTCTAATACAATTTTCCTGTTGTTATGCTTTTATTTCTCTTATACTAACCATAAAATTTTAGCACATGTCTTCTACTTTTGTTTATTCCTTTTACATCACATAGTTATTTCTATTGTGATTAAAAAACAAAACAAAACAGAATTATTACATTAGGTCACATATCAGTTAAACATAATTAAAAGAGATCTATGTAGAATTGTATCAAAAAAAATTAAAACATAATTTGAAACTGAAGCTGCAAATGAGCTACAGGTCATATAGCCCATTGTTTTTATTTTTTTATTTTTTTAATTAGTTAAAAAAGATATGTTCTTATTGTAAATATTGAAATAATGCAAAAATGTCTAGGTCTTAGAGACTAAATATCACCCACACCTAACCATCTAGAGATCATTATAAATATTTTCATAAATTGCTGTCATTAATCTCACTGCATATATGTATATATATATTAAACATGTACAATTTTACATAAATGGGTTATATTATAAATGATACTTTGGAACTTGCTTTTCATTTAATATCTTGTTGACCTGATTCCATGTTAATGTAATGTGTATGTGTCCTAAATTTTAATGGTTGCATAATATTCCATTGCATATAGATGCATCATAATATAGCTAATTATAATACTTATAGGTGGGCAATTACGGTATGTTACGTTTCCCCCATTTAACTATTACAAACAATACTGTTGCAAATAACTTTTACACTTAGATTTATTTAAAGTAATGACTAAAAACATAACTGATGAACTATAGTTCTTACACATATCCTAACTTACATTATCCTCTTTATCCAGAAACTAAGAAATTATTTTTTTCCTATACAATTCAGACCCTGCAACACCTTAAAAAGAAGTTCACTATCAGTGTTGTTGTAAGAACAACTCTCCATATGGGACACTGGAAGAGTATAGAAAAACTGTCGTCTGACCTGTTGATTTTCACTAATGTAAACATTTCAGTTATACAAATAGTAGTACTTATACAAAAACGTTTCTTGATGCTACAAATCAATAAAAATAAAGTCTTGTTCTCTTCAGTTTTTACTTATCTCTATGTCTGCACTGTATAATTCAATGAACTACCTAATAAAACTATGATTGGCAATATTATCAATATGATTAGTTCCTTATTATGAGCAACAGCTAAACATTTTAACCCATAGAGGATCCTATTCTCATCCTCCGTAAATTTCCATTCCTTCTGAAAGAGGGTTTTACATTGAGTAGAAAATGTATAGCGAACTGGGGTGTGCTTCCCATGCGGGAGGCCCCCAGCCCAGCTCTGGCCCTGCATGGCCCCCTGCCCACCTTTGTGGAATGAAACCATGTTGCAAACTGATGACGTACAACTACTGAGACTGCTCTGTCCCCCACCCCCGTCTCTTTCTCTGTCGATGTCAAAAACAAATCTTTAAAAAAAAAAAAGAAAATGTATAGCATGGTAAATATGTTAAGAATTCCTAACGCTCACACAGGAAGGAGAGCACAGAAATCATTTTCTATTGAAATGCTTCACAACTTCATGTCATGGAAAATAGGTGCAGAAGCTCAAGAAAAAAAATGTGAAATAATCAATAACCAGTGTCCTGGCCCATTTTCCGTTCCTAGAAGAAGCAATAATTGGGGGATGAATATAGTATAAGTGACTTTTGTTTCGTTTTTCTCCTTCAAATGGATTCATCCTACTTAGTGGGAAGCTACGAGTACTCACTCTTGATCACTGACAACTCTGAATGGTCATGTTACACTCTTGCCATTTCTCACCCCAAAATGATGGCCTCTTTGCTTGTGGGGAGGACAGCAAGAACCGTTTCTTCTTGTCACTACTCAACACTTTTTTTAGCTTAATCCTAAAAATCCAAACCAGCACAGAGGGCCACTTTTAAGGAAAAAACAAACAAACAAACAAGCAAACAAACAAACAAAAAAAGCTGTCCTTGTCTATCTATCCTTGAAGAGAACACCTCCAAAGCTGAGAATGACCTGATATGGTCACACCAGCCCATATTGATGCCAGAGTTCTAATGAAACACAATTTTATAGTTGAGATAGAGTATAAGAACTACCGGTAGCTTCTGTGATCTATGTAGTTCAGTGAACCCACACAATTAAATGTTCTTGTCTTTAACACATCAATCAAACTTAACTGGCTCGAAAAATAGCTACTAAAATGTAGGAGAAGGGGAAAAAAATGGGTTAAGTCTCCATTCCCTTAATCATTTCTTCCCTTCTCTCCCACGTAAGCAAAGGATATGGCTTCTCAGACACAGAAGCTTTTAATCCCTGCTCTGTGTAGTACAAACCTAAATCTGGATAGCACTAAGATAAACGTTGTAGGATTCGTTCATTCATCCAACTGGTATTTATCAAGGGTTTAGCTCATCTGTGGAAAGAACTCTCTAGAGCAGAGGGCAGGCCTCTGCACACAAAACAAGGTCTATGCTTTGCAAAACCTCACAGGATAAGAGATACGCAAGCTGCTCAGATATCTATGATTTAAAGCAATATATTTTAAGTGTCACTCCAGTGCCACTAACTAGTGTGAAGTGAGGATCTGCTACTCCTGGGAGTGTCAGGTGGAGCACTGCACCATTTTCACCTGACCAGATAGTACAGCAAACTCAAGGCCACTGTATCTAAAATAATTTTAAATAGACTAAAAGGCACCTGAGCAGAGTTGAATCTTGAAGTGCTGTCTGGTGTTGTAACAGAGTTAACGAGAAAAAGCAAAATGGTCGGGCACATAGTAGGTGCTCTCTAAATAATGAATGTCCTTCTGTAAGGTGGTTTTTTTTCTAATTTTTTAAGGAAGTGGTTCTTAAACTAGGGTGACCATGGTAGACCCAATCCCCAGGGTCTCCAATTCAAGAGATCTGGGGTGGGGTCCAAAAATTTGCAAGTGTAACGAGTCCCGGGTGAGGCTCTTGCCACTGTCTGGGGACCACACTTGTTGAGAACCACTGCCCTGGGGAGTAGCTTAGGTGTTCTGTGAATGTGAGTCTGTGCTCATTCTCCATATCAGAGCTAGATTCCTGTGCCTTTTAAATTGTGCCTTTAAAACTAAAAATGTCTTACTAAAGGGAAGTGGGGGGTGGCGGTGAGTAACACACTTTATAGAGACCTGACCTTTCAGTGAGCCTGGGCAATAGCTTCCCATGTGGAGTAAATTAATCTCTTTCGTACATGCTTTGTGCTCTGGAAAAAGTAAAACAGACTTTGTTCCACATGCTTCTGCTATTGTTGGTCCCTGCGCTCAGCCCATCCAAACTGGTCTCTGCCCTGAAGGAACTTACAGTGTCGTGAGGTAGACTGCCCAGCCAAAAAGTCATTAGAGGTCCATGTCTTAAGTGCCATGATGGCTAGGAGGGGGTGATAAAAGGGCCAACTCAAGCTGGCGAGTTGGGGAGGGGGTGGCTCACGAAGTCTTTGTGAATAAGACAACCCATGATGTGCTGAGCACTGAAGGATAAACAGGAGCTTTGAGCTAGACATTGGGACGGCTTTCCACGCCATGGGAATGGCCTAGCGGCATTAAATACACTTTGCCTTTCTAGGCATGCCAGCGGTTCAGCTCAGCAACACCATAGCCCAAAGGTGTGTGTAAGCTTTGTTAATGAGTTGGAACTTATGATAAACATAAAGACTATGTTAGAAAGATTGCTCTGGCAGCTACATCTTGAAAGGGATTATCATGGGGGCAAGGACATTGTTTGGGATGTTTTTTTAGAGATCTATTTTTATTGTTTTTGTTTTTTGATAGAGAAAGACAGAGAGAAGGGGGAGGGCCCCGAGCAGTCTCCATAGTTGTACATCATTAGTTTTGGGCATAGTTTCACTCCACAGGTGGGTGGGGGACTGTGAAGGGCAGGAACTGGGCTGGGGGCCTCTCGCATAGGTCCTGGCAAGACCTGAACTGGGGGCACACCCAGTTCAGCATATGGGTCCCCACAGGCCGGGGCCGGGATTCGATCCTTGGTCCCCAGGGCTGCAAAGCAAGCTCTCAACCCCCTGAACCATCCTGGCATCCCCTGTTTGAGATATTTTTATAGTAATAAAAATGGGGAACTGTGAGGTCTGAAGGAATTAACTATAGCAGTGAGAATAAAGAAGTAGAACACAGAGGAAGTGGGTCATCATAGCAACTGAAAAGTGAAGGAGAGGGTGGAATCCACAGGCACTTCCATTTTATGGCTAGGATGGAAGACCATCATCCACTGACATACAGAGTATAGGAGAAAGAACAGATTTGAAAGGAAAACATCAGTGTGGGACACTGAACCTGCTGTGACTGTGAGTCATCCAAGTAGACACGGCCATGACTCAGTGGAATATGTGGGCTCAGAGCACAGGAGAAAGGTCTTAAAACCCGAGCTGACACAAGGTCACTGAGGGGAGAGCACAGAGTAAGTAGCTCTGTTGCAAAGCTGGTTATAGATAATATTTTTCATTTTAGGGAGAGAGGCAATATCTTGGGGGGAGGGGTCTCTCCATGGCTGGATGGTCGTTTGCAGTGTGCAGTACACAGACCCACACTCTGTCCCTTATGATGACCTTTTGCCCATTCCTACATTCAGGGCCTAGAAGAAGAAAGGAGATCTTGTCTGTCAAAGACTTGAAAATGACAAAGCACTTTATGAAACGTCAGGGAAGACACGGAATAGAGAAAGAACAATGGACAGGCTTCGCTGAAGACTAGGGTATTGAATGTAGTTCTCTCTGGTCCTCAAGCCTCTAGGCCCTTTCTACGTTTCCCATAAAAAAACACACGTTTCCTTTTGATGGACGTGCCATGCCTGTGGCTCACCTAAAGGCTGTCCCAAAATTCACGCAAGATTTGAATTTTGCGTCATTTGTGCGGTAAAGTGTTGCCAATGAAAAAAAAAAAAGACAACGTGACAGCTGACAGTTCAAGGTTCTTAAAAATGGAGTGCTGCATGAAAGAACAACGCATTTTCATTGTTGAGCAATGAACATTTACAATTTTTAATTATAAACCTGTGTTTTCTATTAAAATTACTTCTTGCGTGAATTTTGGGACACCCTTTATAACTTTGCTGACCTATAGGTTTGGGCCACCTGGAACTGGCAGCAGAAGTGACTGCGGAGCTCGAAAGCCACACTGCTGAGAGAGGAGCTGCTGTCTCATCCACCTTCCCACGCAGATGCGGGTGTCTTGTAACACACAGCATGTTTGCATTCCTGGGGGAACGAGACCCCTTTGCAATGGGTTTTCTCTGCATCTCAAAACATCCATAGAGAAAATGGTAACTTCAAGAGCTCATTTCCTTTATTTGAGTGAGAGCTTTATCAAAAATAACGCTTTATTCGTGCTGTTTTACCCTGGGATCAGTTCCAGTCTAAATGAAGCCATCATGTATTAAAAATATATTTATAAACAGGTCCATATACCAACTGGGCTCTACACAGCCGTTAGCAGACTAGCAGACAATTATGCTTTCATTTCAGGTGTAAACTGTTGTGCTGTTTTGCTCAGTTCAGACACAGGTTGTGGGCTTTCAAACTAATTTTGGAAAGCAGACACTGTGTAGTTGGTAGGTGGAGTAAAAAGAAAACAGAAAAATTAGTATGCATGCGACTTTAACTGGTCTTGTATTTCTCATGGGAAGTGGCACTAGTCTAATGATTTAATTTTTTTAAACAAGATTTTGAAAGCCGGCAATGAGTTGCCAGTAATTTCCCTACCTTAACTCATAGCAATTTGTGTCCTGCCAAGTGAAAACCTACGGATCTTAAAAGCTGTCAATGAATTCTTTCTTTCTTCTTCCCTGTACAAGGCCGAGATTCATTTCTTGTTTTGTTCAGTTTTTACTATTCTGGTTGTTTTGTTGCATTTGTGTATCCTCTACTTTTCATCTCCTTCCTAAGAGGTGAGAGATGATTTCACGCAATTATAGAAATTTGTAGTTGAAATAGGTCTTAGTACATCAGCAATATTCCTGACAGATGGTTAAGTAGGTCTGGGCTTGAACCCTCCTTTTGACAGGGGTACTCACTGCCTCAGACCAAGTTATTTCCGTTGCTTAAAGACCACCATACAATGCCCAGGAGACTGCTCTATTTGCAACATGAATTGGAACATTGTATTGGGTCAGAACGATGGATTGTATTGTAGTTCCTCTCTGGTGTAATTTAATTTGTTACTTGATTTACTTGATCTACATAATATTATTCTGTGGTGTAAACCTTTCTTGTTTAGCACATACATGTCCTGTTCTCAGCTGTGAGCTCCCAGGGGGGTAGGAACTTTATCTTGACTTCTGTATCCCTGATACCTAGCATACCTTTGATATGTATGTCAGTTTAATCCTCAGTTGAAGGAACTAAATCTTGCAACGGTAGTTCCGAATACAGCGGGTACATTATGTAAGAAACAGTGATATTAAAATGAAGATTAGTGTAGTAACTATTTGCCGCTTTTCAAATCATGCATACTAATGAGTTTTGTTTTAAAATGTATCACCATGGAAAGTGAGCTGATCCTGGGTGGTGAGCACATAATGTGACGTACAGACAATGTCATGTAGAATTGTACACTTGGAAACAGTGTAATTGATATCAATTAATGTTACCCCAATACATTTCACAAAAATAAAATAAAATGTATCACCAAATTGAACATTTACCAGGGTTATCGCTAGGGGTTGGGCGGGTGGGGGTGTTCATCTTGAAACTATTTGACAACCTCAAAGAAGATGGTGACAGCCACAGCTCCCACAAGCAGTCACATGAAGGTCATTTCAGGGGAGTGTCAAGCTGCGCAGGACAGTCACAGCGGGGGCCAAATGGTGGGCAGGCAGGTGGCAGATGGGACACTGAGCATTTATCCAGAGAGTGCTAGCGTGGCTGCCAGGGGTCCAGGTCTGTTCTGGCTGCAAAGCAAAAGCAAGCGGGACCAGTGCTCCTGTGTGGCAGCTGCAGAGGGCTGGCCAGGACAGCGCTGGTGCGAGCTGGTCCAACCCACGGCCCATGGGCGGCATGCGGCACAGGATGGCTTTGAATGCAGCCCAACACAAATTCATGAACTTCCTTTAAACATTACGAGATTTTTTTTTTTTTTTTAGCTCATCAGACATTGCTAGTGTTAGTATATGTTATATGTGGCCCAAGACAATTCTTCTTTCAATGTGGCCCAGAGAAGCCAAAAGCTTGGACACCGCTGGCCTAGTGTTATCCATCCAGGGTTCCCTGGGGTGGCTCACAGGGTGCTGGGGTGCACTGGTTGGGGCAAAAAGAGAAGTGGCTCTTTCCAAGATTATCAGTTGAATTAACAGAGTTAGTTAGCAAAAATACAGTAGGCTCTCAGTTAACCGGCATTCATGGGGATTGGTAGATACTGGATAAATGTTAAGTGCAGTCTCAGTTAACCAGCACCCATACCAGATAAATGGAGCATTATTTTTTTAATGGTTTTGCCGATGGCTTGAGTGTAAGTTGCTTGAGTTCCAGATAACAGAGAGTCTACTGTATGAAAATATGCCATTGATTGTCTTGGGATATCATTTAATTTTTCAGTGAAGTAGAGTGGATACCTAGTTTAAGACCCTCTGATCTAGTGAAAAACTATTGCAACAACAAAACAAATCAGAAAAATGACAGTGTGTGTGGATTTGGGAGGCAGAGTGACCATTGCAAAGACATCCTTCACTGTGCAAGAGGATTCACAACAGCATTCTTTTAACTCAAGCCATTTGAGTGGATTTAGATTATTTTTTAAATCTAAAAATTGGTTTCAAATATAACTTTGCAAGGACATATCTACTGGGTAGGACAAATTATAAGGACTGTTTGGAAAAAAATCCAGACATTGTCAATATAACGAGAACAGTTGCATGGCTGGATACTTTCCAGACAGCCCTTGTATATGATGTCTACACTCAGAGACCAGACCAGGTCTCCAAACTCAAAGCAGAGTTGAAGTTTGCATCCATTTTCTAATTTATTTTTTTTTAAGAACGTTTCTGGTATTTAAATTACTCTCTCCATCTTAACGCTAGATTTAAAAATGTACTTTTTGCCTGAAATATTCATTTCAATTGTACAGGAAAAAATGAGGTTTCTTGGTTCAAATAAGGCAGCAAATTCTGCTTTGACAATATAGCCAAGGTCAGATAACATCTTTCCACAATCTGTAATCATGTTGTATTTTATAATTCAAATCTAAATGAACTCAAAAATTTTATACTAAATTTCATAGGTAACAGCAACTTCCTTTATGAATTAGTAAATAACCTTACAAATTGAAATGTGAACCCAGTCACCCCCTGACTTCCCTTGCCCTTTCACTTCAACCTTAAAGTATACACTTGCAAAAGTTCTTTCTCTTATACTCTCCTTTAAAGGCCAGTTTGTAGCAGACAATTCAACTAACTGCTGTATTTTTCCATATATGATGCCAGGGAATAGAAACAAGTGAGATAGTTTCTTATATGATATAATTGTTTCCACTAAAACTCAGGAAAGCAGGAACCAATCCATCAACAAGGACAAACAAAAGATTGTGTAATCCCCAAACTTTAACAGTTAATCACTTATAAAATTGAAAAGCCAAATAAGACATAAACTACAGAGATGGTAACTGTCAAGGTTTAGGCCTTTTATCCCTTTGTTCACTGCAGAATTATTAAACGTTCTCCTCTCTCATGGCCTTCCTGTTCAGCACAAAAATCACGGTCAGTCCTCATTTATTTTAATCTCACCTCAGTTTTTCAACCATAGTCTAAATAGAGCCATTCATTTTCCAGTATGGTGTTTGTAGATGTGTGAGTTCTGTCATGTCTACCAGAGCACTTGGCATGGGTAATAGAAAAGGAATATCAAGATGCCCTTATAACAGTAACAATAAAAGGTAGGACAGGTATGCTACAATATTTTTTTCTTCCAAAAGTGAAAATTAACAGTAGCAAATGAGTCCTTTTGTTGTCAAAGAACTAAAAGCTACTGAGTTTGAGTCTCTAGCTGCAGAAGTCATTAAAAAGGTGAGAAATGTGGTTGAAGTCCACCACCTAAGAATCTGGAAGAGGTACATGTAGATTCATGAACCTACTAGACTGACCAACATTGCCTGCTTCCTTCCAAAGTCCAGGTGTATTCACCACAGTCAACAACTGTTCTTGACTTACCCCCCCCCCCCATATTTTCCGGCGTATAAGACGACCGGGCATATAAGACGACCCCCTAATTTTACAGTTACAACATAGGTTTAGGCCTATATTCGCCTTATACGCCCGGTCGTCTTATACGCCGGAAAATACGGTAACTCTTAGATACGTGATGGAGTCCTATTGTCTTTTACATTTTCAGTCTCTTCTCCACTTGTTCATTTGCCTTTACCTATAAATATGTTCATTATTCTAACCTAAAAAAAACCCCAAAAAACAGAGAGAGAGAGAGAGACTCTAGTCTCTTACTCCCTTCCTGAGCATTACATTCTTCACAGTATCACAATTTTTGAAAGAGTTCTTTATACCTGCTATCTCCACTATCACATCTCCTGCTCAATTTATACTTGTCTTCCATTTGCAAAACTTCACTTGTCACTTTGCCCTCTTGATGCTTCTAAATACCAAACTTTTCCTTCCTCTTATAGCTCTCTGCAGCATTTGATACTATATAATATCACTTTTCATTCTTTAAGACTCCTTTCTCCCTTATTATTAGTCAAAAGAAAACCCATTTCTCTACCCACCTTCAAATATAGGAATTTCCTCTCCGTTTATCTACTCAGCAAGTTCTTCCACCTCCACAAGTTACATCCTCAAAGACATGTGTGTAGCTTTTAAAACACTGTCTCTGGACATGAATCCTCTGCAGAGTCCTGGACCCTATTTTAACTACCCAATAAATGTATCCACCTGGCTATTTCACTGCTAATACCTCTAACTCCACATATTCCATATCAAACATCATCTTTAGCCTGTGTTCCCACCTCTTGGTCCTACTTTTTCTAATAATTTCTCCTTTCCAGATAAATATAGTTTCTTCTCTTTCATCTTCAAGCACTGAACTGATAAGCCATTTTGTACAGGTGAGATTTGGAAATATAACAGTGAATCTAACAATGAATCTGTATGCTTTCTTATGATTTCAATAATTTTTCTGGGCTTTAAGGGCCAATACCCATTTGATGGTGCTAAAGTTGCTGTGACACAATTTAGTACATCCTTGTAACAATTTTTGAGCCCTGACAATGTAGGACTAGAATGCTGTTAGTAACACAGCCTTAGTTTTCTACGATTGTTACCCCCATAGTAAGGGATTGAATGAAAGAAGAATGTAAGTTGAGTTCAATGTTTTCTTTCTTTAAAAATCTCCATAAATACTCCTCTCTGATGAAGAATCAATCTCTTCAGTTACCCTAACTCATTATTATATAATAGTAATAAACATGAACTCAGAACCTGCAATGTCTGGTATTGTCTAAGTACTTGTAAAATGTTTACTGTTAATCTTCATCACTAGCCTATGAGGTACTCATCATTGACTACTGAATGGTGCCATATATGGCTGCATGGAGTTGTGCAGTGTACAGCCTATGCAACCAGACCTCTTGGCCCTGATATTGCCCATTATACAAATGAAGATATCAATCAGAGAGAAGTTAGGAAACTTGTCCAAAGTCACACAGCTACTAAGCCAGTTTTGAGCAAGGAGTCAAACCATGTAAACCAACATTCTGACATCTCACTCTTTGCTTAACCAATATACCAAACCCCCTCTGCTCATATATCTCTTGTAGCTCATATCACAAATATTTGCTTTTGCGTTTGTCTCCTCACTTAGAATCTGTATCTCACTAGAGATTTAATTCCTTAAAGTGTCATTCTTAGTATATAAAAAGGGCCCAGAAACTGGCAGATAGTGAGCATTCAATAAATTGTAGCTAGCAGCATTCATTTTTATTATCCTTACTATAGATTTGTCACAAAGTAAGCTATTAATTAACATCTGCTGAATAAATGACTATGATAATTCTCCAGTGTGTCAAAATGAGTATATATATATATATGGCCTTGTCTCAAGGAAAATACGCCAGGCAGATGTTAAATAATTTTTGTTCCATATAAGCTTACTGATCAATCTCTGGGACAGAATTCATTCAACCATTCAAATGTGGAACTAAGCAATTTAAATATATCTTTACATGGTCCGCATATCAGCCAGTGATCTCAGTGTGGCCCTCACACCCTGCAGTCAGGGATGGTTGTATACTCTAGAGTCAAAAAATAAAAATACATTAAAAACAAAAACAAAAAAGTAACAATGTATTCATAAGAAAGAGTAGCCTGATGGACTGCCCCAGGAATGAAAATGAATTGACACAAATGAAGATATTGTGCAAGGAAACCAGCAGCTAGCACTTATCAGATCAGAAGAAGAAAAGTTAACTAAGCTTATAAGAATAAAGATTATTGTCATCAGACGGTTTCATAAAGGGTACCCCAGACAACCTGTTATTATAAGAATGTTACACCATGGGAGAGAGTGAAAAGCAATTGCTCTCTTAAATGTACTTGATTAACAACATCTGCTAAAATTCTCTTGAACAAATGACCACAGCCAGAAATATATATGTTCTAAGGAGAAGCTGTTGGTAGCTAAGAGGCCCTTTGGGGGAAATTCATCTGACGAAAACCCTCTGGAGGATGTAAGAGGGATTATGTGAATGTATGTGTCTACTTCTATTCTTGGATGGGATAAATTTTTTAGTGCAAAACAAAGTTCAATGCTTGATGCCTTCCTAGTGGATAGAGCCTTATCAGTGGTCTTTTGACTACAACTAGAGACCTAAAGTAAAAATGCACTAAAAACATCAATTTCACATAAATGCATTTTAGAAACATCTATTTTGATTTTTGTCCTATATTTTTTTAGTTTAAACCCTTTCTAAATGAGTATAGAATCTTTACATATAATATTTATTTTAGAATAAAAACATATGGAGCTGGAGCTGTCCTAACAGACAATCTAGTTAAAGTAGATTATTTTACAGTAATTGAACTGCAGAGCAGAGTCATTAAATACTCAAAGCCATCTTAGTAAGTGGAAGAATCAAGCATCAATGTTATATTTCAATGTTCTCACCACCATGATAGTCTTCTTCTGATATAGTTTATTGTTTGATTTCATGTTAGAAGATTAAATGGCTAAAAAAAGTTAAGAATAAAAACTAATCTTTCATTTTAATGCTAACTCACAGAGAGTACATTAAAGGAAGGGCTTATCAGCTGCATCATTAAGTGCACTTTGCTTGCAATTTTGTGGAACTGAGACACTGAATCCCAAAAGGGCCCCACATGAACTCTGAGACTCAGTGAAATGGTATCCTGATACACATTTTACTATGTCACTGAAATATTTATATTGGGTGTTATAAATCTACATGACAAATCTTGGAAACCACCTGAAAACCACAGGAAATATTCTATCCTTGCTTAATATATGAAAATAGCTGATGGCCAAAAAACAAAAGAATTCAGAGTTCAGAGCAAATGTGCAGTATCTTTTAACATGATGAGGATCCTGTTACTTGAGGCAAGCTATCTACTGTTTTGCACATTGTGATAATTGGCTACCATCTAGAACAAGGCATAAAATGTTTTCTAATTGGCCCATGCAACGAAAATCAAACTGCTAAGCACCAAATGGTAATACCATGATTATTCATGTCATATTAAGTCTGAGTCCTCATTAGCCTCCAATGTGGATTTAAATTAATCTATGAGGGTGGTAAATGCTTGGCATACAAACACTTGGATATTATGAATTTAAATTAATTTTAATGCTTTCTAGTTTGGTAAAACTCAAATGGTTTTCACAGTATATCTGTAAGAAGTCCATTCTGGAATGGTGATACCTGAACACAGAAACAAACTTTTTAAGCTAAAATCTAATTTTTCTACTAATAAGCAAAACCAGCCTGTGTTGGATTCTTGATATACATATTTTGATAATTATGTTTGTATTTTTTTAACTACAGGGCTCACAGAAAGTAGTCACAGGGAAAAGTGGAAGTGATATGGATAAAAGCTTCTTCCTTTATTTCCTAACCACCTTTGAGACCTACATTCAACTTTAGTACTTTACTCATGAAATGGCAGAAGGATAGAAAGCAACTTGGAGGGCTATCAAAGCATTTAGTTCTACTAGAAACTTGGATTTCTAAAACTACAACTGGGAATAAAAACTGCTGCGTTTAGACTACAATTTTTTGGTAATCCTCTTGACTCTTTGTAGAGTCTAATCTCACCTGAGTAATGTCACTTTGATTTAACTGTGAATCAATTAGGGTTCAAGAATGACTATACTTTTTTATGATTAGACAGATTGCAGAATTATCTAGAACAAGTTTTTCTACCCTGTGGCCCAGGATGGTGTTGAGTGCAGCCCAACACAAATTTGTAAACTTCCTTAAACATTATGAGATTTTTTTTTAAAGCTCACCAGCTCTCATTAGTTTTAGTGTATGTGTGGTCCAAGACAATTCTTCTTCCAATATGGCCCAGGGAAGCCAAAAGTTTACATACTCCTGATCTAGAATATACTGATCCTCAATATCAAGGAAGAGATACTTATACTACACTGACTTGAATCTTAGTAGGCATTTCATAAATGTTTGTGGAATTTCATATTACTCATATGCAAATGAATGAATGAATAAATAAATGATTTATGATTGCCAAGATTGAAAATATAGAGTTTAGAATTTTAATATAGCCATAAATGTAACCCTCTTGATTCCTTTAGAAGCCTAAAAGCATAAAACTTTACTTAAGAGTAGACAGTGTTTAAAACCATTAACCATCTTACTCTGAGTATTTATTTAACTTAATATATATTCATACACCTAGATCACCGGGACAGTTTGGATGGAATTTGTGGAATACACTGTGTAGGTGGACTAGAGAAATATGGCTAGATTTCTTTTTCAGAACACGTTTTTTGTTTGGCACTATGTATTTATTGGTGAGTCTAACATTTTAAGTGAACTAGATACACACATTATATATTCAAAGGGGCAGAATATTTCCTTGATCATTCTGAAGTATTTTTTATAACTTAATGTCCTTTTTATTATGTAAAACTACTTAAAATATATGTAAGGAGACTGGGCATAAATGCCAACTTAATCAATAACTGAAATCAGAGAAAAAGGCCCTCTAACCTCCCTCACTTTTCTGAAACTTACAAACTGTATTTTTATTCCTTCATTAGCCATCAGCAGAGAACAAACATCAAGTACCCTTGAACCACCTCTTTTTTATGGTAACATCCATTTTGTTCTATAGAATAATGGGGAAATGTTGGCACTTTTAACCATGTCTTACACTCTGAGGGCCCTTAATGGCCCTTGTCTCCCCAAAGCTTTGCTCACGCTCAGGTAATGAAGTTGGACTCTAGGAGAAATGCAGTTGCTCTATCAGGTCAGTAGAGTACCGTTTGATTTACCACTCCACTGCACAAAATGGTACCCCAGTGGCTTGAAAGGCACAGTGGGGAGAATGTGGCTCATTAAATAGTAATTGATGCTGCTGCTCCTGTTAATGTTAGTGCTACTGCCAAAACAACTGGGTTGCTTCCTTTCTGCTTCTTCTGTGGGACTGAGAATAGCACGGTCCATCCCTGTGGACAATCTGTAGCCAGGCTACCCTGATGGAAGCACAGAGGCCAAGCTGACTGGTGGGATAATCTTGATTTCGAGATCCCAACGTGCTCCGCATTGCCTGAACCACGCTCCGCCTTCTTAATCCACAAACACATGATAAATCCTCACAAACCCTAATGGGAAGTTATTTCATAGAAGTAAATTCTAAGATACTTGATACTTACTCTTGGCATGTCAGTGATCCTTCCTTTCACAAATTGGGGTAGAGATCTTCCCTATATACGTGCCTTTTCTTCAAGAATATCTACCATGATTCCACCTATAACTAAATGATTCAGAACCATCATTATTGATGATAATTATTGCACTGTGCTATAAAATGGCCAAGCTCCCCAAGGTCATTCCACATGTAATGTGATGTGCCACTCATGTCTGGCTATTGGGCTTTTCTGTATTGCTTTATTTTGCTTTTTCTACTTTTCCTGACTCCTTCCATCTTTATTAGGCTTGCCAGTTTTTTTGCTGAGATCATTATGTCACAGTATACTTTTTATCTGATTTTTGAAGACAAGAAACATCTAAAATGGAAGCTTATTAGGAAAAGAAGGGCTTGGAAAATAGAATTGGGTTTTCTGATAACTGTAGGACATCTATATTAGTTCCTCCGAGGTCTTTTGTTGCTTACTGCCTGGTTCTTAGCTATATTCCATATATGTTGAGGTTTCAGAAAAAGTAACATCTAAATAAGTGAAATCTTAGCTCATGTGACTTAAGTATCTCCCTTTAGTATATTGTTTTCCCTTTTATTTTATAGTTTTTATTTTCCCTTTTATTGGTATTACTTTACTGAAGGTCTCTTTAGATCCTTTGTAGAGACAGATTTTTATCATTTATATTCCTTTTGTCTCTTCTGCATATATATGTTATAATATTTGTATATGCACACAAAGATGTGTGTGTGTCTTTGTGTCTCTGTGTGTAACGTATGTATGCATTACTTTTTACTCTGAAAATACTGTTGCTAACTATACTCTCTTTGAAGGATCTGAGTGTGTCTGTCATTGTAAAGGACAATCATTTGCTATTATGATCTCCACCTCCTACATGTATATTAGCATTGTCCACTCACGCCTGCAATAGAGCAGTGGCGGGATTGTGGGATAGCTGACTTTCAATACCATAGATCTGTGTGCCACAAGCAAGCATATCTTTCTGTAGCATGTGATCTATATCTATAGCTATATCTATGTGAAAAGCACTATCCTTGGGAATCTTAGGAATACCTGAGTACTAATGCTGTCTGACCACTTACCAAATGCATGTACCAAATTATCTACTGCTGTTCTTACCATGCACCATTTCACCTTGTAGTAAAGAACGATTGTTGTCAACCTGGGATAGGACTCAGCTAAATTAGTCCCTTCTTCTTCCAACTGATTATATTCACTACTGAGTAAGGTAACATATAATAAATTGGTCCATTGTAAAAAGTTGGCTCTATCGCAGAATCATCCAATTTTAGCCCTATAAGGGACCTTAAAAATAATTCTTTGGGTAGCAGAAATATTCAGACTCCATAAAAAGAAGAGAGTTTTGAGGTAAAGGAAATTAATTTCCGTCCATTGACTGCCCACTGTATTAGGCACTGCACTAAATGCTATTGATAATTTTTCTCATTGAATCCTAACAACAATCCCCTAAAGTAGATATTATTATCCCATTTAGTAGATAAGAAAACTGAGACCAGGAATAGTTCATTCACCACGTCCAATCTTATCATTATTAAACAGAATAGTCATTATGTAACTCTAGGTCTATTTGACTCTAAAGGCTGGGATCTCTCCACTATTATTACTCTACCTTGGCTTCCCTACGTAGGAATTTTTTTTTTAAATATCTGTGGCCAAAAACTCATTTTGCTGTGTTAGTCAATTCCAGCAACACTGTAACACCAGCCTGACCCTTTGTAGTAACAAGTTAATCTTTTTCTATTCCTCTACTCCCTTCCAGGTGTTGGTGTGAGGCTATCACAGTAGGAGGCCGATTCATGAAAAGGTTTGCTCTTTCATGGCACAGGGTGAGTTGATGGGACTGGGATCTAAAAACAAGTGGAGAAACTGGGAGTACAGTCAAGCTGCCTCACAGAAGGCAGCCCCAAACTACAAAGGGGGCAACCCTGGGTCAGTTCAAGTTACAGAAAGTAGTAGATCTGATACATAGTTGATCATTATTTGTGGATTTTTTATTTTACATTTGATTGTTTTCCCCAAATACTATACTGCCTTTCAAATGAAAAGTAAAGCTTTATTATGTAGACTATACTTGAAATGATTATCCACAACATAGAATATAGATATTGTTAAAACAACTACAGTAGACTCACCATTAACCAGAACTCAAACAAACTTTCACCAGTTGCTTCGGAGTGCCGGTTCCTTAGGTCCCAGTTAATGGAGAGTCTCCTTACATTTATCCGGCCTCTACCTACCCCCATGGGTACCAGTTAACTAACAGTCTACTGTATAAAGTCATGTACAACCATATGTTCCTTAAAAAGATTCTGTAATGAAAACAGACACGCAACCTTTGTCATGTCCCATCTACATTTTTACTATTAAAGCATCCATAATCAAAGTTTCTGCCCAGTTCACTATGAGTTTTATACACATTACAGATTTGGGGTAGGTCCATTTTAATCCACTTATTCCATGTGTGAGCCTGTGGCAGATTAGAATACCGGTATAAAAATAAAGCTGACAACAAACAAAAAAGACCCACTGTACTCAGGTCTTATGAAATTACATTATATTTTGAAATAATTCAGCCCAGTGAATAATTTTCCTCCATCTCTCATATGTTAAAAGGGAATAAGAGCATAAGGTTGCATTTTTGGTCATCTGAAGCATGTTAAATCATACAACTTTCCTGATACACATTAAGATAATAACTATAAAAATGTCAAATGCTTTACTAAAAAGAGAAAGTTTGAAGCATACCAAAGTAAAAGGAAGTGGCAATAGGCGCAACAACAAAAGTTCAATCTTGAAGAGTTAAGCAGTAGGGACCCTCAAAATGTCAGGCTGTAAAAATTAGACACAGCCTAACAGCCCACAGACATAGTATGCAGAACAATAATCATTTCGCTCGCATGCCATGCCCATGTGGCAGCCTAATCTGAGGAAGTTAAGGTGAAACAAAGCCACATCGGAACAGACTGGTCCATGTTTCAAACAAAGATTAAACCACTGACGGCTGTATATATGTAGCAGAGAAGAAACTATAGAAAGATCCAGTGAATTTGAAACGGCCCTCATAGCCAGAGTGTAGCAGTCTAAGGGGATTGGCTACTAAATACTTTCTTAGCCCTTTACTTAACCTTGGCTGTTCAGGCTAGAGCTGACTATCCAGTTGCAGCTAGAAAATAAATGCTGAATGCCCAAAGTTCAGAAACTGCTCTGAAGGGAGACCCATGAATTTTAAGTATTATTTTCATCATTAGCTTAGCTTTCATTTTTAAACTGTTCTTCAAAGGACGGACATGTTCATTCTTAATTATCCTTGTCCCAAAGCAGTTCTGCCCCTAGAAATAAGTACATCATAAGGAAAACTTACACAAATGCCAAGCTCAAGTATTTTCCCTTTGCAAACAATGTCAGCTCCAGAAACACGTTACAAACAGCTGAGACTGTGCATTTTCTCTCCCCTGGAACAAGAAATGTTCTCATATCAAGTTAACCCATTTTAAGAAAGCATTTAGTGACTTTTTTTTTCTAATGCACATCAATTATTTCTAAAGATGTGGTTGTCCACAACATCAAAACCATGTAGTAATGTTCACCTTTCCAGGGGTTGCAGGTAAAAGATCAACATTCTGTTGTAAGTACCTTCCACATGAACTGTTACAGGGAGAACTGTTTATTCAGAGGTATAGCAAACAAATGTTTCATGATTTTAACTTCATATAGCTCTCATATATTTTGATAAGAACAGAATCACCTCCAGAAAAAGCCAAAAAGATAGCATTTGTTGAATACTTACAATATGCTAGGGGTTGTGATTTATCCTTTACATATTCTGTCTCAAATAAGCAACACTATAAAGTCTGCACTACTATTATTTCCATTTTACAGACGAGGAAATTGAAGCTCAGGGAGGCTAAGAAAATTATGACCTGTCACAAAGCTAATAAGAGGCAGAATGGGTTTTGAGAACCCAGGCTGTCAGATTCCCAGGCTTCATGTATTTAGCCACTAAGAAAATTTACTAGGAAGTGAGCTATTTGAATACAAATTTAATTTTGTTCTTTTTGGCCAAGAAGACTGAATTCTGTGAAATGACCGCAGCATCTTAAGGGCATATTTAGGAATTTCTCCCAGACGTAAAAACACATTTTCAACTGTTCTTGTCCAGCTGAAATTTAGTCAGACACTCCATCAAAACGGAGGTAACGCCAGGTGAACAAAAGCCTATTTAGTTTGGAATCAACATGAAATATGCAAAGCTAATTTCTATTACTAAGTCACTTTTGTAATGGTCAGAATTTTTCTGAAAACATTGATATTTTAAGAGAGTTTTAAAGAGCAATAGAAAAACCACAGGTAAATAAATTTTTAGTAAAAACAGAGACAGTCCGGATTAAAATGCTTTACTAAATATAGAAACATAAAAACGACCTGGCGTTTTTCAAATCAATTTGTAAGCCCAGATTCACACCAAATAGGTTCAAAACTGCTTCCTGTGTGCCCAAGTGAGAGGAGCTACAGATAGAAGTTGATATATAGTAAGACACATTGCCGAAGGCCTAAGAATTCTCCCAAAATACAGACTCTGAGAACTAAATGCCCATCAACCACATCCATAATCCGTTTCATCCCAAGACCCTCAGAAACCTCCATTATTACATAACTTGGTGGCACAATAGTAATTTAAATGTGCAGTCATGTTATTTGATAAAATCCCAACTGAGTATTAAACTATAGTATGGTTCAATCAAATTGTCACTGTTCTGTCACTGCAACATATATGCACTCACATATAAACATACATGTAGCCAACGGGTGTCTGATGGTGGTGTTAAAAATAAACTGTAAAGCATTAGCTTCAATCTGGATACTCAAGTAAATTGCTCATCATTCAGCTGTACCATGTTTTCTCTGTAGGTTTTGTGCTCCCTAAAACAGTGGATTTCAAACTGTTTTGACTGTTACCCTCAGTAAGAAATACATTTTACATCACACCCAGAAAACACACACACACACACACACACAAAGAACACATTTCAGAAAACAATACTTTTTCTATAGGCAATATACCAATTTCTATGCCATCTCACATTTTCAAAAAGTGGGTTATAACTCACTGATTTGATTTCATGACCAACTAATAAAAAGTTCAGGGAAGCTGGGATGGCTCAGCGGGTTAAGCGCTCGCTTTGCAGCCCCAGAGCCCGAGGATCGAATCCCGGCCCCGGTCCCAGCAGACCCATATATTGAACTGGGGTGTGCCTCCAGTTTAGTTCTTGCTGGGGCCTATGCAGGAGGCTCCCGGCCCAGTTCCTGCCCTGCGCAGCCTTGTGCCCACCTGTGGGGTGAAACTATAAGGAAAACTAATGTCAACTATGGAGACAGCCCTGGGCCCTCCCCCTTCTCTCTGTCTCTCTCTGTCTGTCTCTCTCTGTGTCGAAATACAATAAAAATAAATCTTTAAACAGTTCAAGGATGGACAAAGGGAAAAGAAGTCTTTGGGTGGGTGGCCAAGAAAGTATTCAAGATATTTGAATTCGCCCTTGAACAATAAAGCAAAAACAGCATCGCATGGACTGAATGGGAAAACTGAGAGGAAAATGTTTTGCCGGCCTAGCCACTTAGTCCCTAGTAGAATCGTCACATGAACTGAATCCTTACTGTGGTGCCCTTCCAACGCTGTCAAGCTCCTATCACCAAAAGCAATGAGCCTTGTCCACCCACCTGCATGCATGGCAGGCTCTCTGAGCTGTTGGGCATTAGAGCATCACTGACCTCCATGACCACAGCAACATGGGAAAGGCTGAGGCTGGGCCAGAACCCAGCTGGGATGGGGAGACGAAGACAGTGAAAACACTTTCTGGAGTGAGGTCTCCAAGGCCTTATCAGAGCACTCTTTTCCATCAAAAAGACTATAAATAGAAAAGTGGGCCTGTATTACTACCCATTTCTTTTACAAAAAGCTTCATGTGAAAAAATTTCAAGCACACATATAATAAAGAAAATGATCAAACAAACCCCCTATACCAGATGCAACAAGTATCAATATTTTTATCATACTTTGATACTCTGATATGTTCTATGTTGCTGTCCGTGCAGAAATCTTTTTAAGCAAATCCCAGACATCATTTTACTCCTACTGATTTAGCATGCATCTCTAAAAATATATTTTCTTTATATAACCATAATGTGATTATTGCACTTAAAAAATTTAACAATCCCCTAATGTTCTCTAAACCACAGCCATATTCAAATTTACCATAGTCTCTAAAACACTGTCTTGTAGTAACTAGATTCCTAGAAACAAGATCTAAACAAGGTCTGTGAAACACATTTGGGTAGCATGTGTCCTAGGTGTTTGAAGTCTCAGGTAGCACCCTTCCTTCAATCCTAATCTTCGTTTTATTGTATACATTTATTGAAGGAATCAGGTAAATTTGCTTGTAAAATATCCCACATTCCAGATTTATAAGTTTAGTTCCTCAAAAATTGTTTAACTTACAGTATTCTTCTGTGTATAATACGCCCTCATGTATAAGATGACCTCTACTTTTCTAACCCAACATTAAGAAATCAATGCACAGCTTACTCCCATGAATAAGACAAACCCCAACTTGTGGTCTAACAATTTTAGACAAAAGCACCATGTTATACACAAAAAAATATGGTGCTCCTCTATCTCTACATGGCCCATGAGCTAGAATTTAAATGCTTGATTAGATACCAGTTCAACTTCTTTTGGCAAGAACATTTCACAAGTTGTGCTGCTTATTATGTATATCATGTCAGGAGATATACAATATTATGGTACCCATCTGGGAAGCTATGATCAGTGAGTTCAGGTGCTCACAACCTGATCCCGCCACCGGAAAGTTATCTATCAATATTTCATCTCATGGCTTAATTCACTGATGACTTTGCCTGAATCAATTATTTCATAAGGGTCTGCAAAAGGATGGCTTGCTAATTCATCCCTCTGTATATAGTTATTAGCTAAAATTGTCCTGTAAAGAACTTCTCCTCAACTAAACTGTTTAGATGCACAAAAATGTGATAATTAAAGGAAAGGTAGAATGAGTTCTTAGGTCTTCCCCTTTAATTGTCAATTTACTGACTAATAATTTGGAAAACAATGAGCTTTTTTTTTTTTTTTAAGGATTTTTATATATTCAATGTATTTCAAATGCTTGCAATTAGGAGTATTCCTTTAAAAAAAAAGATTTATTTTATTGTTTGACAGAAAGAGAGACAGAGAGAAAGGGGAGAGCTTGGAGCAGCCTCCACAGCCATACGTCATTAGTTTTGACATACGTAGTTGCATTCCACACAGGTGGTTGTGGGGCTGTGCAGGGTAGGAATTGAACTGGGGCCTCCTACATGGGACGCTCACCCCAGTTTAGCATATGGGTCTCAACGGGCCGGGTCCAGGACTCAATCCTTGGACCTCGCAGCTGTAAGGCAAGGACTAAATCTATTGAGCTATCCTGGCATCACCTGATTATTCTTGATAATTCCATTGTTGCATTTTTACCCATGTCCCTTCACATTCTTCCCTGTCCATTTAAATAAACTTCATCAGTGCTTTTGATGTCTCCTTGCTTACTGGTAACACAAGACGACCCACACACATCCTATATGTTTCTGGCCTCATTTCTGGAATGACCCATTCTTCCAAAAAGCTCTGATAACTTTTAGTAAAAAAGCCTTGATTTATTTTAGTGAAAAACGGTATTGAGAGATCACCATCTAGGCATTCAGAATGCTCTTCATTCCCCTTGTCAGTAGACAGAGCTACATTTTTGGAAAAATTAATTATGAATTCCAATTAAATTTTACCATTTGCAACAATATAGATGAACCTAGAGGTTATTGTGCTAAGAAAGATAAATCAGACTGAGAAAGATTAATACCTTATTATCTCACTTACATGTGATATCTAAAGAACAGAATAAACAAACAATCTTAACAGAAAAAAAAATTAACACTACAGGATTTTCTGATTAATTGGGGGCTGAAAACATGGTCCCAAGAACACTGACATAGGCATTTGCCTTATATTACAATATATGCAAATAGTTTTAAAATAATAACAACAATGTTACTACTGAAACAGAACTACTGAATTAGAGTCAATATGTCTCCAAGCTTTGTTTGATACTGAACCAAATGCCACTAAGAATATTCTACTTGAAATATTTCTCTCCTGGGTTTCACCAATTTCTTTCAAAAACACTAATAAACACTTTCCCCTTCGTCAAATTGCAAAGCATATCATCAATAAAATTGTAGCACTTATAGGTCCAGTCAAAACTGAAACCTAAATAATCAGAAAATGGCTTGTTAATTCCCATGAAAGGAGAGACAGTGATATGAGCTTGCCTCTAGCATCTAGTTTATCAAAAGAACAGGTTCCAACTGACCAGTTAGTACTCACTCTATACATAGCATAATCTATGATTAACTTCTTACTATTCTTGCATTTTCACAATCTATGTATAGCACAGAAGAGCATTAATGAGAAAATTTATAGAGCAGGCACTCAGTAAGTTCTTTTCAGAATAAAAGAACAATACTAATTATAAATTAGCACATGTAACAGAAACAGCTTTTTTTTCAGTATGTTCACTAACTATAGAGAGCAACTTCCACCACAAGCTTCATACACACCTGTTTTTGTCTTCACAGTCCTAAAGTCCAAACACTTTCTAACAAATAATTTTGGTACATCAATGTTTTGTTTTGTATAAGGTGGAGATATAGAAATGCCCCCAGAAATTAAAATTTCTTTTTCAGTGTAGT
>PVKE010002106.1:0-87715 GCA_004027555.1 Craseonycteris thonglongyai
CTACCTTGAGATGATAGACGTTGTGGCATAATGTGCTTCATAGGGGAGGCATACAGATGGCCTGGGGGACAGCCCTGAATTAGGGCCACAATTATCTATGCTCAAAGACCAGGTGCCAGGCCTTTTCTCAAAGGAAGAGCAAGACAGGGCTCCATGGTATTCCCAAACCCCCACGTAGAGGGAACACACTCAGTCTAACGGGGGATCTTTGCTATGTGCTGGTCTGTTGCCTTGTCAGTAATTAACTCAGTTCCTTAATCACAGGAAACATGATTTAGGAAACTGAGGTACTGAGGAGAGGAACAGCACTGTGAATGCGTGTGTTCCACTCCTGTGAGCGCTGCCAACTTGCCTCACGTCCCAGCATGGA
Source organism: Craseonycteris thonglongyai (assembly GCA_004027555.1). NCBI lineage: Eukaryota > Metazoa > Chordata > Mammalia > Chiroptera > Craseonycteridae > Craseonycteris > Craseonycteris thonglongyai. The sequence continues at coordinate 371 of PVKE010002106.1, forward strand.
ATGAGTGTGTTTACAAGCAGATGCATGTGGGTGCTCACGTGGGTTTCACGCCCTAGTGCTATTGTGGCCTCAGTTTCCCAGTCTGTAAAATGGAGATGATGACACTTGGCTCATAGGTCTGTGATAAGAGAAAACTGAGGAAGCTATTATCATACTCTCCATAAAGGAGATTTTCTCACTTATATTCACGTGGTAGCTTTGTTCTGCTGGGTTCCATTTTGTTTGTTTGTTTGTTTGTTTGCTGGGGACTTTTTTTTTTTTTGTAGCAGAATATCCGGCTTTAAATATCAAAGCCTGGTAATCTGCTAAATAAAACATTGCTATGTCTCCTGTGACCACTGTCTTCAACTGGATACGAGAGCAGAATGTTATTAACTTGGCTTCATTTTTATCATCACCAAAGGGTGGCAGTTAATCAAGGTGCTGTTTATGAAGAAAACACTGGGTTCTCTTTCTGATGAAAGCCTTGCCTAAAGGCTGTTGTTAGTTACTGAGGTAATGTCAGTGCCTAGTAAAATTTAAAAATGCAAAACAAGATGCGGGTTGGAGCAGGAGAAGGTTGAGAAGGAGAATTCTTAGAGAAGTTAGATGATATGAGTGTTTGGCTCATCTCTAACAAGTTACATCATATTGTTATGAAAACATTATCATGGTATTACAAAACATTTATGAATGTACCATTAAAAAATTTTTTGTGTTCTAATGGCATTATTTCATCACAGTAAAATGAAGAATGTTTATTACTGTGGCAGATATGTTAATAGCTTTCTGCTTTGAACTGCATTTATTTTGAAGCTTTTTTTAGTTATTTTGGGGAAAGGTACACTCACCATAATACTTTCCACCTTTTCCTTCTCAAGTTGTATTTCCAAACAGCTCATCTCAGTAACCAGAGGTAGTGGGAGGCCATGTGACATTGAAAGAACTATAGATAGGGAATTGCTTTGCAATTAACTGCTAGGACTGCACATAAATGGAAATATAGTTGCAAAGATGACATCTTATGTTCTGGAATTAGAAAGCTGAAGTTCAAGTCATATCTCCATTCCTTAATGCTACCCTGTTTCCCTGAAAATAAGACAGTGTCTTACCCTATTTCCCCGAAAATAAGACAGTGTCTTATATTAATTTTTGCTCCCAAAGATGCGCTAGGTCTTATTTTCGGGGGGATGCCTTATACGTATTTCAGCAAGAGGCAAAACTGTAAGTAGGTCTTATTTTCAGGGGATGTCTTACCTTCGGGGAAACAGAGTATGTGTGACCTCTGCGCAAAATCACATAGTCTCTCTAAATCTGTGGCTTTATCTGTAAAATCAAGAAAATGACAACAGTATCTACCTCATGAGTTGTAATTAGATTTAAATTGTATAAGCCTGATAAGAATTAAAAGGGTACCTGGTATATGGTAAGAGTTCAAAAAAGTTAAGTGTTGTTAACACTAATTAATTGTGTTATTTTTAGCAGGTTGTTTTTACCAAATAAGACTTTAAATTCCTCACTTGTTAAATAAGATATTTGTACTAGAATCAGTGTTTCCCAACTTTAATCCCTCTTAAACATTTGGGGGGAAAATACAGTTCTGAAAAAATAAAGCCATACCAAAAGATTCAGTATATCTGTGAATTGAAAATACATCTATAATTTAAAATAGGTGTATTGGCTTTAATTTAATGGTATAAAATATCAGAATACCTGTATTTCTAATATGTCATTGTAGAAGGTCCCATCACTGGAAGTGACTCATTCATGGGCACATCTGGGGACCCTACTTCTACCAAATGGATTGCCAGCACCCTGCATATCTTAGGCTTATGCAGAACAACACTAGCTAGTTATCTTTTTGTTTCAAATATAGAACAGAGACTCACACATGAAACCAATCGATAACCGTATAGCAGCCGAGAGCACAGGCCCTGAAGACAATGCCTGGGTTCAAATCCCACCTCTACGCCTTGCTCTGTGGTGATGGGCAGGCCATGCCTTTGAACATCTCTGGGCCTCAATTCCCGCAGCTGTACCATCAGGAGAGGAAGAGTGCCCCCTTTCGAATGTTATTGTGAGATCTTTAGACAAGTTCATAGACAGGGCCTGCTCCCAGCACCTGGTAGCTGAGCCATGCCTACCAAGCTAGACAGCTCTATCACACTTGAACGAACAGTGTCTTGGGTAAGGTGACCAGACGTCCTGCTTTTGGCGGGACAGTCCCAATTTTTAACAATTGGTCCCGCGTCCCGCGGCGTTATAAAAAAGTCCCGATGTTTGGAAAGAATGCACGACAAGCTAGGGAACGGCGGGAGATAGACCCAATTTTTCATCAAGAACCCCCTCCCCCCCGGTCAATGGTGTCCCGCTTTACCCATGTTAACATCTGGTCCCCTTAGTCTTGGGTCATCTCTATATTCTATTTTGTCCCTAAACTCTTTAAGTAGTTCAGAAGGAAACCTGGGTCCTGATTCTCTTTCCTTGGAGTAGACACTCAGTGTCCCTAGCTCAAAGGGCTCTTAGAAAATCCTTACAGCACTGTCTCCTTTAGGTGCTTCCTGAGTGCGGTAAGGTCGGGACTGGGTGGTGGGTGTGCATTTGAAGAGCTTTAACTCCCGCAGCGCTTGACCATAGAAGAGCCTGTTAGTTACTGTAACTGGAAGCCTGTGACTCTCCGGCCTGAGCAGAGGGTCAATGCGAGAACCAAATGTTGGTTGGTGACGCCACAGCTCAAGCAAAACCACAGGGGGAAAGAAAGGCTTTGCTCCAGCTCTGGCTTGCCTGCCAACAACATTGAAGACAAGTAGATGTAACGTGAATTCCATATGTCCAAATCTATTACCGTTCCTTTCGGTCATAAAATATACGTCTCCCTGGCCTACCATATCTGGAATTTAGAGGACGGATATGAGCCTGAGATATAAACGATGGGGGTTTCTATCTCAGACGCATATCCGTCCTCCACATCAGCACACACCTGCATCATGTTGACATCCAGCGTTTAAGCATGGCTCCTTGGAAAATGTGCGACTTCTGTCCAAAAAAGAAGCCCCGTGAGGATAAGGGAACCGTATGTGCCCAGAGACGGAAAGTAAGCTGTGCAGATGGCGGCCGTGTGGCAAGTCAATTCCCGCCTCTGTGTGTGCTGAGAGATCCAGGGGACAAATCAAGTGTTTAAACTGCTCACGCAGAATTATGACGTGTTTAATTATCATGTCTCAGAGGAGAACGTTTGTGTAAATCACAGTGAACTGGTAATTACACTCGCAGAGTCACTACAGCAAGTTTTAATAGACCACAGAGCCAGTGTCGCGTTAGGCTGAAGGCAGTCACATTTCAATGCTGTGGCTCACAGACAAGTTCTTATGTCAGAACAGTAAGCAGGAGGACGCATCCAAACTAAGGAGGGAAAAAGGGATGGTGCCGACTGAAGCCAAGGACAGGGCAAATGGCTTTCTCCATCGTTGGCTTTGTTTGGTTTAAAAAGCGATGATTCAGAAATCAAGAGCACATGATTGGTTTGGGTAGCAGCTGCCTACCTTTGGGACATTAATCCACTCACCAGGTTTACCTAACTCTCCAGAATCCATCATAGGTTTCCAAGAGTGAACTTACCATCATTGTGATTATACTCTATCCATTCCAAACAAACTTTGGAAAATATAGTATATATATGTTATGCAACTAAATTAAAACCCGTCCAATAAGTTTGGCACCGTATTGCATTAGGGCTAGTACTGTGGAGGGGGAGTATTTAGTGCCCTCCTCTAGTGCCCTTTATATATTTATTTGTTTGTAAAATGAATCTCTCTTATAGACTTAGGTCAGATGATTAACCCCAGAATGAGACTTTCTTTCTGTTTTACCACATCATTTTTTCACCAGTTTCCTTTCTGAGATGAACCTTTTTGCTCTTTGCGCCCTGCCTGGGTAGGTAACGTTGGGAAAGTTTCTCTGCAGGCACCTGGTTCTTGACTGGTTCCGGTTCTTGAGAGCTACTTGTCTCACGTTCTAATAAAATTCCTGTTTTGCTTAAATCAAGCAAAGTCTATTTCTCTCTCTTGCAGCCAAAGAAGTTTATCTGATATATTAACCAAAATGTCATCGTGTATATATATATATATATATATATATATATATAAAATATAAATTTATTGAGAACTTCCTACGTATGCAAGGCACTATTCTAAGCTGTTACCATGTAAGAATGCTTTATGTTTATAAGTTTATAAAAATACCCTCTCTGCCCATACTTTAGCACTTCTGTTTCTATTCCCTGTTCTATTTATTCAATATATGTACCTCTTCCCAACATGCCTTACAATTTTCTTATTAGGTGTATGGTTTATCCGTCTCCCCACACTGGGCTGTAAGCTTACTGATTGTCTCAAGTGCCCAGGACAGTCTGACACATGGCTGGGATTCAATAAATATATGCTTAATGAATTCACTAATTCACTATTTTTATTTTTTAGCGTTAAATGTATTGAGATGGCATTGGTTAGGAAAAAGTACATAGGTTCCAGGTATACCATGCTCTGTAGTACCTCGTCTATGTTACATTATGTGTTCACTACCCAGAGTCAGCGTACTTTCCATCCCCATATATCCAGCTCCCCGCTATTATTTGGCTCATTATGAACATTCCTTTAAATCCACCACCTCCTCCCACGTACCCAGCAGGACCTGCTTAGGTGAAACGTGTGTTCTCCTCTCTTAAGCTTAGTAAATTTAGGCTTGATTTTCATATCTGTGCTCTTGCCCAGCGACAGGGGACTCGATCAGATGACCTCCTGAGAGCTGTCTGGCCCTTGACATTCTAATTCAATTCCACTTAAGTGTCCTAAAAGTAATTTGTGAAGGAATTCTAGTCCTCCTCCTCTTCCTGATCGGAGTGCACATTTATCTAATTATTTCCTGGGTAGCTTGACCTCGCTTTAAGGAGCACTGTGTCAGCTCTCATGCATTTTCTCTAAGCACTCACTCTACAAAACTACGACCAAAGACTCAGCTCTCTAGGGAATTCAATTGCATTCAAATAAGATTAAGGATTTTTGACTCACAAAAGCAGGGACAATCAGAGGCTAACTAAAATGAGGCAATTGTTCAGCAAACTAATCCAGACATGTTATTCACAAAGGGACTCTCACAATTGGTCAGGGAAGAGAAATGCTAGCAGGAGGCATGAGCAGGGTGGACTGAGTGAGCTCGGCTTCTTCCTTTCTAGGAGTTAAAGCCCAGCCCTCCCTTCCTAGATGATGAATATGTTTATTTTCTAAAGTTAGTCAATTGTAGCCCAATATCCTCCCACTGAACTGGATTAGAGTAGCACTTTAGCGAGAGCCTTAAATTAGAATTTGAAAGACACACGGAGAAGGTCAGTTCCTCCCTCCAAAGAAGCAGTGGGCTGTCAAGTGCTGCCAGGGTGGAGAAACTGCTGATGTCCCCTGATCTCAGTTCCTCTGTCACCCTTGAGGTTCAGAACAGAGGTTCCTCGCCTCTTGTAGGCCACGGACCCCCTCTCAGAACAATGTTGTAAAATGTATCAAATAAAGAGCAGAACATTGCAAGCAAACTAATGCCACTGAAAACACATTTGTCAGAATACATATTTTTTTTCAAAAGCAGATCGGCAATACATGTATTTATTAACATATTAAATATCAGGGTTAAGAGCAGGTTTTGATAATTACCATAATTTTAAAGTAGTGATGAGTTTAAATGATAGCTTGAAGTATCTCAACAGCTGTAATATGATATGAAAATATCTGTAATTTGTATAAATGATAAAGTCACAGGTACAGCTAATAATACTGTGGTTTGTTGCCTGTGTTCATCATTGAAGGAAATGCTGCATGTCAATCAGATGTTAATACAAACAATGACATTGTGTCATGGGGTCCCGCCCCACCCCCAAGTTCTACCCCAAGTTAAGACCGTGCCAGGGCCGTGAAGTACCCACTAAACACTGCACATCACTTTGTGGTGGGGTGCTGCTGCTCACCGACATGTGTTCACACTGTTACCCAGCCCAGTACAAAATGTTCTTGTTGGCTCAGGTCAACAATGAAAATGCTTGAAAAGAAATGGAAAAAATGTCAGCACCCGCCATACGTGCTTTATGTTTAAGGAAATGACCTCTTTGGACTGGTGGCAGGGAGCCGCATGTTTCTGTAATAGTGTAGTAAAAGCTCTGGCGTTAGAGTGACCACTGTGTCCTGGTTTGCCCAGAACTGTCCCTGTTTTATTATTTTTTATGATTCTTATTAAAATACAGCTAACATACAATATTATAGTTTCAGTGGTACACCAGAGTTATGCAACACTTCTATACCTAACGAAGTGGTCACCATGGTGAGTCCAGCCACCAGCTGACACTCTGCCACATCATCACAATGGTATTGATTTTACTCCCCATGCTGTACATCACCTCCCCAGGACTTATTAAAACGAAAAGTCCTACATGATAGGGACCCCTCAGGGGTTATAGAACATCTCTAAATCAAGGGTCACACGCTTCTGTGGACTGGCCAAATTTGGCCTTAGATTTTTTTTTTTTTTTGAATGGCCAGGAATGCATAAAAATATTGAATTCAAATATGAAATCAAGAAATAAAAAATAAAATGGTTCATCACAGCTATGCTCCACCTTTCTTTTGTCTCGTTGCTCACTTGCACATTTAAGGTCCTATGCTGTTCCCTGAAGGCATTCTAATTTGAAACCCCCGTTCTAAACATACATAACATCATCCCCGTTCCTTTCGTATTTACTCAGCAGTACAGGCGACACCCATCTTGCGGGCTATGGCTTCAGCTGTGATGTTTCTGTTTTGTCTGCAAAATGAATGCAAAGCTCTGTTCAGAAGCAGCCAATTAAGATGAATAAAACATTTCACCAGACTGAACAGGTCTAATTAGATTTGATTCATCTCTAATTTTATTACCCATGAGCATATTTTGATGATGACTTTATATCTTCTTCACTTCCCAGGAGACAAAGGCCCTTCGCCTCTCCCTAGGCTTTTCCTTTCCTGGAAGGCGGGTGAGGGGAGGTCTCCTGCCTGCGCTCCCTGTGCCATCAAGACCATCTGAGAGCTGACCATGGGATCCCGAGCGCCGGGAGCTGCTGGCTCCGGGCCACGTCCCAGACTGATTGGTGTGGAGCCAGGATGGGTGGGTGTCCAGCCACAGAGATCCAGAACAAGGTCCAAGGGGGAGGTGTGGTCTGAAAGAACTGAGGAAACCACCAGGAGCCTCGCTGCCTCGGAAGCTTCAAGTAGAATCGCATGACCCGTTCCGATCCAAGCGCCCCTTGAGTCCTACCCAGCACTCCTCTGTTAACTCGGAAAGGAGGTCTGAGGGGCCAAGATGTCCCTGTGACCTGGTCCCTTAAGTCATTCCTCTCAGCAACCCTACCAGAGGTTCTAAAGAGCCCTGGGAGTTTCAGAATAAATAGCAATCCCCAACCTCTAATTTCCCCCTGGCTGCACTCTTGTAATTATACTGTGGGTGTTAAATTGATTGCATGTTTTCAGTGTAGGCACTGAGTATGGATTATGCACAAAGCACGAGGAGAGTCCCGGTGAGCGGGTACAGGAGGGAACAGGACACAGACCCTGGTCTTCAAGCAGAAGAAGTAAGTTTCATTTGGAGTCAACCTGATCGTGGCTGATGGAAGTCGTGTCTTCAGGAAAGTTCTAAATCAGTGGGAAAGAATTCTGTGATCAAGACACGGTGTCCATCATGGCCCAGTACAGAAGGCTGGCAGAGCATCACTCATGACCAGCTGCCTACTCAGCGAGTCTAGCACCCACTTCTCTGTAATGATATGCGGAACAGATGAAAAGAATCACTACAATTTACTCTATTACCCACACAACGTTAGGTGGGTGCTTAACATGCATTTACGCTCATCTTGTAAAGCTGCTTGACATTGTTTCATCTTGATCATTAATAACCACTTACAGGCCTGGGATATGACCTATGTGGTCTGCATGTTATCCCAGCTCTCGACACAAAGACACAGACGCTCCCATTTCTATAGCGTGGTGTAGAAAGAATGCACTAGCAGTTTAGAAGACTCAGATGCAAGAAGCCATGTCACCTTTACAGACTTACTTTCCAGAATAGGAAATGTTAGGGAGAACTTGATGTCTTAAGCCCCTTTCAAGTCCTCAAGTCCTAGGAGGAAACCCTGCTCCCTTCACTAACATTTGGATGAACTTGACCAAAGTAATGACCAATACCGTGGGCATTTCTCTCCCCCATAAACATCTAAGGGACTTAACTGTTTCTGATGACCTATAAAGGGACAGGGATACTGCTGAAATGACCCTCCTCCCAATCCATCTGGGTAGGTTTTAGAGTCTCCTAAGTTTGGGGATGATACAGTCAAGGAAGAAGCCTGAGGTTTAATGATTTTAGTCCATAAAGTAAAGCAAGAGTTGTTTTTCTCTAGTCGTTGTGACCAGGTCACTGAAGGTATGTGGGAAGAATAAGTTCTGATTAAGGCTACAAAGCTGTTAACACTTTTAATTATGTTTGGGGCACACAGCCTTCTAGATCCAGCTGAGCTGGCCTTATTGAAAACCTCATCAGCTGCCATTCAGTGATTCAGCCAGCCAAGGAAGCTATTGGTAACGTTTGCTCATTTCTTTATACAGGTTGTTTGTCCATCCATGGCACTTTAGGAGTGTGCTTTTGAAGAATGCAACAGCCGTTAATCCTAGCAAACAATAGCTTTTTAATTGCAGACTATCCTTCAGCACATACTAGTTAAGGTAGAGGATCATGGGGGAATTTTCTAGTTATATTTTTACATCCTTTCCAGAATATGCTTGTGAAAAAATATAGGAACATTTGACATGAGTGAATGTTCACAATAGCAAGGTCACATTCACCTGTTTATACAAGTATGTGCACCTGTGTACATACAAGGGCTGTCCGGAAACTATCCAGCCATGTAACTGTTCTCATTATATTGACAATGGCTGGAATTTTTCTGGGCAGCCTTTGTACATATACACACATTGAGGAAATGTCATTGATGGAAAAAGAAGCTTGTTCTGTCTTTTCATTCATTCATTTTTGTATCATCATAATCATTATTATTATTTTTGAAAGATTTACCTTTATTGTTTTAGACAGAGAGAGAGACAGAGACAGAGATAGAGAGAAGGGGGAGGGTCATTTATTATTTTTAATAAAATAATAAATGAAATAAAATTGTCAATCTTTAAAATTTTTTTTAATTGTTAAACTTATTGGGGTGACATTGATTGATAACAATGACATTGTTTGCAGGTGTACAATTCTACATTACATGGTCTATACATCGCATTATGTGCTCACCACCCAGAATCAGCTCTTTCCATCACCATATGTTTGGTTCCCCCTCCCTACTCTCTCCCCCCAGCTCTCCCACCCACCTGCCCCCTTTTTACAATTTGAACCATGGTACTTAGATGTTCCAACTGTCTTCTAAAACAGAGACAACGGTACTTGGAAGGGACTGTGTCACAATCTCTTTGTAGTAATGGGAAAACAAAGGTCCAGACAAGTATGGCCTAAAATTAAACAACAGCTTGCATAAAATTGGTGGCAAGGTTGTAACGCAAAGTAGATAGTGTTTTATTTTTCCTTTTTATGTGCTGTATGGAGTGAAACCTTATCTAAAAAGAAGTGTTCTCACTCTGATGCAAGGTTTTAAATTGCTGTAGTTACCATGTATCTGTGCACAGTAAAGTCGAGCGCTCATTAGAAGGATTGATCATCCAGGCTCCTGTGAACTATCTCTCACCGAGGGGGCACCCCATCTCAATTTGAAACCAAGAGAAAGGGAATCCAGCTTCCGCTCTGAAAGGCAACTGGCTGAAAGGGGCCCGAACCCTCCGAATCTTCCTCCCAGCTGCATCTTCTAGAGCCGGAACCAGATTAAAAGCACAACACCCATGCAGCCCCACTTCCTCAGCGAAAGCCACCAGACACTTTTTTCTGGCAAAGGTTTACAATAGATGGATTTCAGTCTCTGGGGAATATTAAAATATGTGTACATTTGTTTCCACAATCACCATAAATATTTACATTGTCCTTATCAGGAGATTATATTATATATTTATTTAGAAATATCATTTACAGTGCTCTCCCTAATTGGGAAATGAAACAGCTGTTCGGCACTTACAAGGACAAGTCCTGTCCCCATTGACCAATCACTTACAGAAAACGGTGATTACCAGGATTTACTTTAGAATTTCTAAATCATGCTGACCAGCTCTAGGCAGAATAAAAATAATTTCTCAGGAATCTGCTGCTACAAGAAATTACAGAGATCTACTGGAAGGAGTGGAGCATGCAAGAGCGGAGCATGCAAGAGCCATTTCTGGGGGTTAAATGATATTCGGCACCAATTTAATTGGGATGGGCAATTATCTGGTTCATGTTCCCATGAGAATTCTGCTCTTCACTTGACCACAGTCCTTGTTGTGAGTATATAATGGTGATTATATAAGTCCAGGGGTCACGCCTTGATTTGCTAACTAGTTTGCCAGTGGGTAGCTCAGAGGAAAACTCTTCAAAACTGATGGTTTACTCCCAAGGAAAACACAAACAAATCTCTTTTAAGTTATTTTTGCCATTAATTCAAATGATAGAAACATAAAAAGTCAAAAATTTTTTAAATGGCTAGTTTGCATTACAATCATGTACACAAATATAAAAGAAAGAATTAAGTTTGTTTCTTTGCTTTTAATGAAATCAGAAGTAAAGTCAGCATTTCTGCTTGTGTCCAGCCACAGGAATTACATAAAGTGTGTGGTGATGATTGGATTTTTCTGGCTTTGCCCACAGAACAATGGATTGCTTCTATTATGAAAAAGTTACTATAGCTTGGGAAAAAAAACAAAACTTTAAAGTATGTTCACCCTTAGTGTAGCTGTAGCTATATGTTGGAATAAGAGGAAGTGGTTGTCTTGACTAGTGTCCTATCTAGTTAAGTGTGTGAGGTTTAATTGTAAAATCTCATATGAATAGTTTATTGCACACAAATGTGGTCAGTTAAAACAAATTTCTTAAAGCATCGCAGATTCAAATAGATTTGATTCAACATAACTTTCCAGTCTACCATCATTATCAAATTATTTCACATTATCTTCAAGAGAAAATGGGCTTTGCACCCAATGGTAAACACAGTTTTAGCACTCTAATTCGAAGGGGGGTGGGGTAGGGGAGGGTTGGGTGTGGAGTGCGGAAATAACTCGCCACTTTAGTTCATGGTATTAGGCATTTTTGAATAATAGCCAAAGGGTCTTGTCAGTTTCAGGAATTTACTGAATACACACTTTCCCTTTTCAGAAGTGGGCCTGGAATCAAAGTCTTAATAGAATGAGATAGCAAGCCTGTGTCATTGACTCCAGAAATGGCTGGAGGGCTCTTTGTAGAATTTCCACATACTAAGAATGTTCAAAAGAGTCAATAAAACTAAACTTTGCATCCAAGCGGTCATAGTAGGAAAGCGACCGCTTCAAGACTGCCAACAGAAAGACAAGGATGCTGCACTTCACACAGTGACAGAGAAGCCAGGCATGGGGCAGGGCATAGCAGAGTGGTTCTCAGTGTGCTCGGAAGTTAGCAGTCCTGGATCAAAAGCAGGGTTCTTCTTCTTACTTAGGTTGTAACCCAAGACAAGCCACACCAATTCTCTTAAATTCATTTCTCTTACCTCTGTGATGAGTACAATTTCACCAAGTACCTCCATTAGGTGGGTAACAATTGATACAACTGTAAATGCAACACTTATTTCTGTGACTCTTTGCTTAAGAGTCTCTTCTTTTAGATGTTAACTTCTTTTAAATCAAGGCCCTGCTCATCCTTACATCCCCAATACGAATCACATGCTGGGCATACAGCAGGATTTGTTGAATGAGACCTTGTTTCATTGGGAAATTATGAAGAGCAAATGGAACAATTCACATTGAACATTGAGCACTGTGTCTACACAGGAGAATCTCTCCAGTGCAGGTGAGACAGCATTAGCAGCATGATGATGATGATGGTCATCATCATCATCTGCATTAGATCAATGTCTGGTAAATAAAATAATGCCAGGCTCTTTCAGAATAAACTTAGCATGTAACTCAAATTAGGAAGAATGCTAAGACACTATACCTTACTAGTTCAATTTATAATTGTACCGTATTTTCCGGCGTATAAGACGACCCCCTAATTTTACGGTTAAAACATAGGTTTAGGCCTATATTCGCTGTATATGACTACAGCCTCGGAAGTGGGGGGTAGTCTTATACAGCGAATATAGGCCTAAACCTACGTTTTAACTGTAAAATTAGGGGGTCATCTTATACGCCCGGTCGTCTTATACGCCAGAAAATACGGTAAGTCCTAAGGGAATCACTAAATTTTGGCTTCTCAGCTAGAATGGCAACTCATTAATTTACAAAGGAGGATATATTTTTCCTAGAGGCCAGGAGTTCATGAACTCAAGGTAGTTGAATCACAGGGTTCATAGTCAGAAGATTGTAACTTTTTTTCTAGGACAACCAGAGCTCCTTCCCTCCTGAAGACCTTCCTAGGAGGCCACCTCCAGAGATTCTGAAGTGATTTCCTCTTGGCAGAATTTCCTATTGTTGGAAGCATATGAGTGGACAAGAACTTTCTATACATTCTGAGACCATGAGGATGTGCCCAACGCAGCCACATAAATTAAGTTTAAAAAAAATAAGACATTTCTACTTCAGTCACAGCCAGTCCTCACAACCAGTCAGCCTGAAGGCCAGTCCCTCCGATTGATGTAGTAATAACAACCAACGCTCAACTACAATAGGAAGACACACACAAGCCACACAAGGGACACATCTGGAGAACTCTGCTCTGGTTACCTGGGAGACTGCAACACTGAGCCCCACAGGACACCTACTACATAAAGTCACACTACCAAGACCAAGAGGCTTAACAACCCTATTTCATATATAGCAACAAACACAAGGAGACAGCTAAAATGGAGAGACAAAGAAACATGTCCCAAAAGGAAGAAAAGAACAAAGCTTCAGAAAAAGATCTACACAAAATGGAGACAAGAAATCTATTAGACACAGAGTTTCAAACACATGTTATAGGAGCCAATGGTCTCAAGGACAACTTCAACAACAACAACAAAAAGGTAGGAAACATAAAAATGGAGATAGAAAACATAAAAACAAAACAAAACAAAAAACAGCCAGAAATAAAGAATACAATAACTGAAATAAAGAATACAGTAGAGGAAACAAACAGATTAAATGAAGCAGTGAATTGAATTAGCAATTTAGACATAAAGTGGCAAATAACATCCACTCAGAAAACCAAAATGAAAAATAATCCAAGAAAATGAGGCTAGCGTTAGGGGCCTCTGGGACAACATCAAGTGGACCAACATTTGCATCATAGGGGAATTCAGAAGGACACGGGAGAGAGCAAGGAATTGAGAGCCTATTTGAAGAAATAATGACTGAAAACTTCCCTAAATGGCAAAGAAAATAGATGTACAAGACCAGGAAGCACAGAGAGTCCCAAGCAAGATGAACCTAAATGGGCCCACACCAAGACACATCATAATTAAAATACCAAAGGTTAAAACAAGGAAAGAATCTTAAAAGCAGAAAGAGAAATGCAGTTAGTTACCTACAAAGGAGCTCCCAGAAGACTGTCAACTGATTTCTCAACGGAAACTGTGCAGGCCAGAAAGGATTGGCATAAAATATTTAAAGTGATGAAAAGCAAAAATCTACAACCAAGATTACCCTACCCAGCAAAGCTATCATTTAAAATCAAAGGACGGGGAAAAGCCGGGACGGCTCAGCGGGTTGAGCGCTCGCTTTGAGGCCCCGAGGACCGAGGATCGAATCCCGGCTCCGGCCCAGGCAGGACCCACATGCTGAACTGGGGAGTTCCCACAGTTCGGTTCTCTAACTGTCTCTGTCTCTGTCTCTCTCTCTATCTGTCAAAAGTAAAATAGAAATAAATATGCAGTGAAGATAAAATAATTACTCTCTATAAATATAAAAAGATAAAAAAAAAAAAATTATTGTTAAAATCAAAGGACAGATGAAGAGCTTCCCAGACAAGAAAAACGCTAAAGGAATTCATCACCACCAAACTAGTCTTACAAGAAATGTTAAAAAGACTTTTTTTAATGAAGAAGAAAAAGAGGTAAAATAAATAAATAAAAATGGCAATAAATCTTTATCTATAATTACTTTAAATGTAAATAGATTAACTGCTCTAATCAAAAGACATAGGGCAGATAAAAAAGTAAGACCTTTACATATGCTGCCTATAAAAGTATCCTTTCAGATTGAAAGACACATACAGACTGAAAGTAAAGAGATGGAAAAAGATATTTCATGAAAATTAAAATTAAAATTAAAAATAGCTGGGGTAGTAATACTTATATCAGACAAAATAGACTTTAACACAAAGACTATAACAAGAGACAAAAAAGGACCCAGTAATCCCACTTCTGGATAGTTATCAGTAGAAATTCAGAACACTACTTGAAGGCATACGTGCATTCATATGTTCACTGCAGCATACGGACAATAGCCAAGACATAGAAGCACCTGTGTTGTCACCTCTATTCCAATTCTAAGAATGCCCATGTGACCCAAGCTTGGCCAATGGAAGGACCAGCTCCTCCTGGACTCAATGATTGGTTGGAAATGGGCCCAGAAACAACCACAGCCAATCAAGGCTAATCCTTCGACTTTTGCTAGAATGAGCAAGAGAAAAAAGTTGGTGGGGGAGTGGGAGCATCTTTTTCTTTTTTTGTTTGTTTATTTTTTTGTTTTAGATTTGAATCAGACAACATAAAAGCTGGAGCCACCATGGAGAGGGAATCTGTGTCATAGTGAAGAATATGCAGCATCAACTAGAATAAAAATTGAGGAGGAGGTCAAATCCTCATGACATTTGCTTGAACTATTTGGTTTAGCCAGTGCCACTCCAGGTGTTTCAACTATATAACCTGATACAGTTAAGATGCCAAATACTTACAACCGAAAAAAAAACAACCCCATCTATAACCGCCTCACAGAACATCTGGCATGCTGGAAATGTTCAGACAACATTGCCTGAACTAATTAAATGGAATCCTGGCAAATTGATGTTTGTCCATATGTCCAAGTCCTAAAACCCAAATTGAGAAGATGATCAGGCTTTACACTGGGCACTGTGGTTTTAAGAGAGAACTTGAAATGTGTTTGCTAAACACAGACAGAACTTGAACTTCTCCTCCAGCACATGGCGCACCCAGAGGGAAGCGGAACTGTGGCTGATGGATGCGTGAGGTAGCGAGGGCCAAGCCTGATGCTTTCAAGGTGTTGAAAACTTATGATGAGCCTGCTGATCTTTTCAACCCATCTGCTAAGCTGCTCCCAGGGATCACTTGACAGTTTCGGGCGGGTAGGGGAAAGAAGGTGGTGAAAGTGTTTGGAGTATTGTTTCCTAGTCTGTAGGAAAAATGAGATTAGGATTTTCCTTTCTAGTATCCTGTTATTATTATTACTTTTTTTTTCTTATCCAAATTCATCTGTCTCTGGGCCTTCTCCTGCAATAACAGTAGACTTTTTTTTTTTAAGTTTCAAAACTGCTTATAATCATTCCCTTAATTTTCTCCTAACACAAAGCAGTGGGCTGACAAAAGCCATACTGGACCATGGACCAGGCTGGGAGCCTAAAGTGAGCTAACTTAGTGTCCCAAGGAACCTGGAAGTAGAGTGGACCAACAGAGAAGGGAATTGATTCAGACATCCCACGTGCCCGGCACTACAGCATGTGGCCCGGGGCGCTGTAGGTGGGCATCTTTCCCCACCCCATGGGACAAGGAGCAGGGACAACGCGTGTGCTGAGACCAGAAAGTGAAGCAAGTGGGGAGAGTGTGTCCTCACTGGCTACTCCATCCCTCTGGTTCACTGTTCTGGACTTTTCTGCACCCTTCCTGCATTCCTGCTCACGGTGCCATGGCAACCCCTCTGCCTCTTTATATTACATCCTCATGTTTTCACAATGCTCACCCAAGTTGATGTCTGTTCCAAGCAACCAGTATTTTCCTAAAGATCTCATACATTAGCCACAAAATTCTTAAGATGGGGAATTACCCAGAGGAGAAGGACTAGCACCGTCCAGAGAAACAACAAAAATCATCAGAGTTGGCTGTAGTTATTGCAAAATCAGTGAAGAGATGTCTCTCAGCTCTGAGACTAGAACAAGGAAGCTGCTGAGTCGGCCCGCTGGGCAGAACCCAAATATAGCAGATTCACTCGGGGGATTCGCGGAGTTGCTGAAAGCGAATTCCTTCCTGCTGTCTCCAGCCTGCAGCTGTGCTGAGCATGTATTCCCGGTGAGAAATTCCTTCCCAAGTCCTAGCCTGTGGCTCCACGAAGGTGTCTGCACCCAAGAGCACCTCTCCAGCTGAGAGATGTCGTGTTTACCTCACTGTGACATGCAGACAAGTGTTTAGCTAGTCCATTAAGTCGGTGTCCCTTTCCAGTGTGGGCATCTCTGCCTCTACGTGGTTGGAAAGCCCCCACCTGGCTCATTATGGACACACGGGTGTGATAATTGTGTCAAAACACATTAGTGTGTTTTATTCCACTATTGCATTTTGCTTATTGGCATTGCATGAAACTGAAGAGATTTGAGGGTATGAAATCGGCATTTTCTGCTCCTTTGTTTTGAAAATTCGTGTGGCATAATGTAGACAAAGAACACAACTTAAGCTTCTGCCAGTTCTCCCCAACCTACACATGGGCCCGGCATCCTCATCAAAAAACGCTATCCCTGCTCCTGTTTTTCTTGTCTGTTTTCTGAGCAAACAAGCTATTCAAAACAGCAAAAGGAAGCATGTGCCTTTTTTACCCTAAAAAGAAAATGGAGAGAAAGAAATGACCTTTCCCTCACATTAATTAAAAGCTGATTATCCACATCACTGGACATCCTTTGGAAATATCTGGACAAACAGTGCGTTTATGAGATCTGCAGATGATCTTAAATGGCGCTGTTTTCATTCTTCCTGACAATGGATCAGGCAGCCGGACCCAAACATAGCATCAGTGACAGGGAAGGATGCAGCAGAGAAAGTGACATTTGTGAGAAAGCCAAAGGCGCTCCGAAAACGTAAAATCCATCTACAGCACAGATGCGGAGTGAACGGCGGGGCAGGACTTGACAGCTCGCTGGGCCAGCCCGTATGGGCGGGAGGGGATGTCCAGTTAGCCGCCCTGAGCCCTGGGGAACCAGCGCTGAGCTAGTTTTACTCCCACAAGTAGAGGCATTGTGTCTCAGGACAGATACTCTTTTCTTCCCAAACTCTAATAAGACCGCACCTGGCACAGGGGGGTTAGTTCTGGAACGGCACCAGAATGATGTTAAAACAAACAAACAACATGAGAAAGACTGATATGAGGGCTGTCTGGAAAGTATCCAGCTGCATAACATGAAAAATGGAGGTGTTTATGGCTGGGGTTTTTCTGGACAGCCCTCATATGTAATTGTTCAGGGTTGTTTTTCATTTTTGTTTTCCTTTCTAAGAAAGAAATGCAGCCACCTTTATTTATTATTTTAGTAATTCTTTTTTTTTTTTTTTAAGATTTTATTGTTTGAGACAAGGTGAGAGAGAGAGAAGGGGAGAGGGTCCAGAGCAGTCTCTGTAGTTGTACATCATTAGCTTAGGGTGACCAGACATCCCGCTTTTGGCGGGACAGTCCCGATTTTTAACAATTGGTCTCGCGTCCCGCGGCGTTTTAAAAATGTCCCAATTTTTGGAAAGAATGCACGACAAGCTAGGGAATGGTGGGAGATGGACCAAATTTTTAATCAAGAACCCCCTCCCCTCCGCTCACTGGTGTTCCATTTTACCAATGTTAAAATCTGGTCACCTTACTATGACATGGTTTCATTCCACACAGGTGGATGTGGGGCCAAGCAGGGCAGGAACCAAACTGGGGGCCTCCCGCATGGAAAGTGAGAACCTTCGCCACCATCCTGGCGGTTCTCAGTTGCACCACAGTTCAGCGTGTGGGTTTTACGTGACCCGGGGCCGGGATTTGATCCCTGGACCTCACGGTTCCAAGGCAAGCACTCAACCTGTTGAACTATCCTGGCCTCCTCAATTTTTTTTTTATTTTTTAGCAATTCTTAACAACATATCAGCTGCTTTTATTTCCTGGGATCATCTCGGAGTCTATTTGAAAAAAAAATGGAGCTGCCCAGTGTAGATGTCCCAAAATTAACATATTCAGATCCAAGCTCTCCTCCCAACCACCCCCACCAAACCGGCCTTCTCTCAGTCTTCCTGTCTCAGTGGGATTCCCTCCTTCCAGTTACTCAGGCTTTAGAGTAGTCCTGGAACCCGTTCTTTCTCTCAAACCACTCATCCCATCCATTAGCAAATCCCATTGGCTCCCGCTACAAAATCCGGTCAGGTCCTGACTATGTGCCCTGAGCTCCGTATCTGCAACGCTGGCCAGGCCCTCAGGAGGTCTTGCCGTGTTTACTGCAGTAATATCCTAGCTGGTCTCTTCTTCTGTTAAAATGAAGTTCAGAGCAGGTCACCTTATTCTCAAAAATGCCCACTGGTTTCCCCATTCGGTGACTGAAAGCCAGCCAGTACCCTCTGCGGCCGGATGGCCTTGCCCACTCCCACCCAGCACACTGGCCTCCCTGCTGTCCCTACGACGCGCCAAGAAGATTCCTGTTTCATCTTTGTACCTATGATTCCCTTTGCCTGGAATTCTCTGGCTCAGATAGTCCTGGGTTCACTCCCTTGGGGCTTTCCTCCAGAGTCACCTCCGCAGTGAGAACATTCCCGATCACTGCGATGAAGAAAACTGCAACCCACGTTCACATCCGACGCCCTCTGCCCACTGTATTTTCTCTGTTGCACCTCTGATCAGCTCCCACGCCCTGTATTCTGAGTGGTTTGTTGTTTGTCTCCCCTCTGAGAGACACACTCAGAACGTTCATTCCTGCCATCACTTGCTTTGTCTGCTTTATTCCCACACCTAGAAGAGCACTGATCAGCCAGAAAGGGCTGCGTAAATATCTGCTGGAGAATAAAATGCAACGTGATGCCTGGTGGCATGTGGGCAGTGCTGCCTCTCATAATCAAAATGCTTGATTAGAGCCAGAAAATGCTTAAAAACGATAACGAAGTTCAAGGCCAAAGAGCACCTCAGTGAGTTGTGCTTTTAAAATAACTCCCTTTGTCCACACAGTGCGTGTAGCCTCCACTCAGGCTAAAGAGCGTGGTTTTCTAAGCTGACGCCATTTCCAGCTAGAATGCTGGTCGGTTCCATTTCTAAGCAGTAGGAATATATTTGCACAGGCATGCCATGGCTGAGCTAAGGGACTTTAATCTTGTCATAAATCTCAGAAATAAGGAAAGGGGTGCTCAGAAAAGTGAATCTAGAGAAAAGAACGCTGACCACGAATCGGACATGCAGTAACACAGCCAGGCAGTGGGCTCAGCACTTACCTGTATTCACGTGTTTAGCATTTACAACAACCCTAGGAGGTAAAGAGCTATTGCTTTTATTCCCATTCTACGCAGACAGGAAAACTAAGCTGGAGAAAGGGGTAATCGTTTTCCCAAGGCCCTTCCTGTCTCAGGAGGCGGTATTTGGAACGCAGGCGGATCTGGCCCCAGGGCCCATATTCTTAGAGGCTATGCCAGACAGAAGGACCCTGGACCTTTGGTCTCAGGACCCCTCTAGCATGAAAAAAGACTAAGACCTCCAAACGGCTTGGTTTATATATGTTTTGCCTGTCCATATCTATTGTGTTCCAAATCAAGACTAGGAAATTTAAAAAATATTTTTCATGAACTCGTTTAAAAATAACAATCATAAACTCCTTATATGTTAACATAAAGAACATATCTGAAGAGAACTAATTATATTGTCCGAAAAAAAAAAATTTGGCAAAAAGGGAAGTACTGTTTTATTATTTTTAATATCTGACTTAATAGAAGACCATTTGGTGATCGTTATCTGCTGCTGCCTACGGTCTGTTGTGATATGTTGTTTTGACTCAAGGGTATGAAGAAAATCTAGCTTCACACAGATACAGAACTAGAAAAGGAAGGAATAGTTTAATAGCTTTTTCAGGTAATTGATAGTACAAAACGTGACACAGGCTATGTTCGTCAATGTTAGTTGTAATGTGGAATCTGGATCCGTATCACTAAACTTTTCATCCTCAAATCCATGGGCCCATTTTGTATTTTCAATGATTCTTTCACCCAGGCATGACTTTTTAACAGTGTGCATTTGGAGCATACTAGTTTAGATAAGAGTTTTGCAGATCTTCCAAAAATATATATTTTTTAACAGTTTCTTTAATGTCACCCCTCTTATTAAAATAAAATTAAAAAAAGGCTTTAAGAATGGAAAACCTGAGAAGCTCATGGTGGCAGAAATAAGTTTTGCAATATTCTAATTTTGCTTGAGAGCCCGAACTGTATTGTAGGCAGCAAATACTTTCAGGTTATTGCCCCAGAGGCCTTTATGATCATTGACATCACATGTATTTGTAGGCATTAGCTTCCAGTTATGTTTTCATCTTCTGACCCTATGGCTCACGTGATGTGGTTATCAGAAGTCCTCACGTAATACCTCTAGGGAAAACGTTACTTCAACTGACACAATTATCATTACTAATAAAAGCTTAAATATTTTTCTAAGGCACCAACAGCTTACTCACCATTACTTTTGAGCCAGAGTGCAAACATTAACACACTGCAAGAGGTGAGGAGTGTGTGGAATTGTTATGCAAATCGTTTTGACCACACAGACCCCTGACAAGGCCTTGGGCACCCTGTTTCCCCAAAAATAAGACAGTGTCTTATATTAATTTTTGCTCCCAAAGATGCGCTAGGTCTTATTTTCGGGGGGATGCCTTATACGTATTTCAGTGAGAGGCAAAACAGTAAGTAGGTCTTATTTTTGGGGGATGTCTTACTTTCAGGGAAACACGGTAACAGGTCCACAGGTCACACTTTGAGACCTGTTGCCCTGGGCTGACCAACCTCTCACGTTTGTATCCAACCTCTTAACAAATTGTGCCAATTCTGCTTCTCTAAGCTTCAGCTTCCTCACCTGTGAAAGGCACATATTAATACATCGCTCTGATCTGAAGAAATTATCTTGAACATTTGAGATAATCCTATGTTGAGCTCCTGGCAAAATATCTGCAACACAGTAGGTGCTTGAAGAGTGGTAGCTCTCCTGACCATTGCCGAAGCCCACAGTAAGCTATTGCCAAAGCTAGAACCCAAACTCAGATCTCCTGGTTCTTGCTCCGAGTTTTTCCTGTTGCTACCGTAAGAAGCCAAGAAGTCCATTCAGCTGGTTGAATTGCTTCAGTGACCTCCCTAGTTCATGTCCTACCTAGACGATAAATGGAAACAGTTAAGTGGTGTCATTAAGGATATGTATGACATGCATTTGGGTCATGAATTTGCTATGTATAAACTATGTGACCTTGTGCAAGTTCTCTGAGCTCCAGTTCTCTCTTCTGTAAAATTGGATAATGATGGCACCTACCTTACAAGGTTGCTATGAGAATTAAGCGAGGTAACATGCAGAAATAGGAATCTCAGCGCAGTGTAAATTCTCAATAATGGTTACCTGCTAGCTGTGTAATAATAATGACCATTGTTATTTTCTTCATAGCTCAGCTCAGTATCACTTCCTCAGGGATGACTTTTCTGACTCCCTTAAAGAAGGCACCCCATTTTAAGATCTCATCACTCTTTCATTAGACTTAATAGAGTTGTGATATTGTAGTCACTGTGTGATTATTTATCTCACACACTAGGCTCTAAACTCAATAAAGACAGGGCTCTGTTATGTTCATTTCATCCCAAACACCTGGCTCAGTGCCCAGCACAAAGCAGGTTTCTAGAAGTGCTTGTTGAAGGGATGAATGAAATAATTAGTTTGCTAGCTTGACAACCGAGTGTACAACTTATCTGAATGTCCTCTAATGCTTGTTACTCTTAAGTGTGACCTGTGACCGGGACAGCAGTGGAGCATCTCAGGCCTCACTCCAGACCCCCAGCATCTAAACAGGCACTTCAGCGAAACTGCCAGGTAATTCAACTGCTCATGAAAGTGTTATAAGTATTGAGGGGAGGGTGGGGGAGGGGAGGAGGAAGGGAGAGGGAGAAGGAAAAGAAAAGGGAGGAGAGGAGAGGGAAAGGGAGGTGAAGACAAAGGAGAGGGGATGAGAAGGGGAAGGGAGGAGAAGGGAGGAGAAGAGAATCACTAGATTTCCTGGGGAAAATAGTGCTTGCCTCTACAATCCCAGCACTCATCACATTCCCAATAAAACATTATTACAAATTTCACCGTTTCTAAAAACCAGCTGCGTTTTCACTTTTTTAGGCCCCAGTCGGGCTGCTCTTATTTCCTACTCACGTATGATTTTTTTCCAGAAGACTATTTTGGCCTCAGTTGAATAATTTATTTCAGACACTTTACATCCTAAAATATTCTCCAGAGGAGACAGAAACACCATCTGTGCCCACTGCTGGAAAAACAGCCCTACACCAGGAGGCAGGGCTATCGTTCTAGTGACAGAGTTGCAAAGCTTAAACGCCTGCTTGTCTGCCACAATTTCAGAAAAGGGAAAGAAAACATATCAGAAAGTCCTTCTCCTATAACAGTACCACACCAGTCCCATCCCGACAGCCCGGAGAGATGATACAATAATATGCATGGTCCCCAGTGGACCCCTGGAAAAATTGCTACCTAGCTTTTTAATGAAAAGGTTAGTATTTTTAAAACTGACTCCCATTGTTGAATGGTAAAGCACGTCCATCACTGGATAGTAATATACAGGATGTTGAAGCGATTCAATGAGTCGTTCATTTGCTGGAGTTCAGTGTTCCACGTTTTGTGGGACCCGATTTCAGAATTCCCCTTGCTACAGTGTGCTCTCATCTCAGGGGAAGAAATGGGTCTAGAAGCAACGCCTTTACACCATTGAGGCCTCTCTTCTGTCTGTGCATGCACCTGGCAAGACCTGAGCCTGCGGGCTGAGGACTATTGGCATTTGAATGGGCTGCTCCATGTTCTCCCGTGGCATCTGACTTTCCTGGGATGCTCCCATCTTTCACTCTCTCCCTTCTGTCTCCTACAAATCTAACAAACATCTGCCCTGAGAGATAAAGAAGTTGCAGAAGCCATAGACTTAATCCCCAGAGTGGGTCTGCCCCTGGGGTCATATGTCCCCTCCCCTAACTTGCCCTTTGGATTTCCCCAGGGTCACAGGTATGGACACATCTTGAAAAGAGTATAATTGCTAGAGTTAGGGGACAAGATAGAGATCCAAGCTGAAATACTACAGTCTTGATGGCCTAGTCCAACCAGACGAGCCAAGTGGCCCACATGTGACCATTTTCCCATCTGCAGACACAACAAACATAATGTCCCCTTTGCTTGGAAGAGGTCAGTTCCCAGCTCAGCCATGCCCAGGGCAACGAGAAGAATTGGGCTTTGGAATCATAAAGCTCAGAATTTGAATCCTGGCTCTCACACTTATTAGCTGGGCCTCCTTGGGAAAATTATACTTTATTATCTAAGTCTCATTTTCCTAACCTCTACAATAACAGATACGGAATATTGGTTTTGTGGGGATTAAGGGATTAATGTGGGGATTCGTGCACCTGGCATGTGGACAAGACTTAAGGAGTGTTAGGTGCCCTCTGCCATTTCTACTTCCCTGACCAGTACCACGGTATTTTCCTTGCCCCTGAAAATGCTGACGGGAAAATAAACAAATTAATAAGAAGAACCTGGGGGAGCAGCAAGGGAAAAAGAGACAAGGGAAAGAAGAACCTAAGAGCCAGTGTTTATCCACAAGTGCATCTGTGGGAGTTAGGCGCAGGCGTCCGATTTTTAAGCTCCCCACATGATTCTAATGTGATGTCACATTTGTGAACCAATCCTACTTTACAGGTGCTGTGAGTGGAGCGTGGGGAGAATTCACCTTACACAACCTGGACGTAACTCAAGCAGGAGGCTCCATGTTGATGGGTCTCCGTGCTGTGCAATGAATGGAGGCAGCGTGAAGGTTCTCTGTGCCTTTTTCTGTATCTTAGGAAACGTCTGATGTGAAGTCAGATTTGCTCAGGAGATGAGTGTCCAGTACCCCGGCACGTATAGTAGGTACACCGAGAACCCTGGTCTTTTCAAGTCTTCACAAACATTTATGCGCACATTCTCTGTACCAGGCAACAACACAAGTTGTCAGTGAGGGGCTCATCATGCTATTAATATTAATCTAATTAGCAATAATAAACAGCATTCACTGAGTGCCTACAATGAGCAGGGCCTGCGCGGAATGCTGTACGTATATGCCTAATTTAATCATCTCGTAATAAACACTCGGGTACATACTAGTATTAGCATTTCCTTACTGTGGATGAGATTCAAGGAAGGTAGATAACTTGCCTGACGTGACACAGCTAGCACGTGTCAGAGGTAAGACGTTAAGCCAGGGCTGTAAAACCCCAGTCAATGTGGCAGTGACCCACTTATTAATAAAGATTCTTTTATTTTGGTGTTACCAGAGCGAACACAATGACAGGCCCTTGATATTGTGTGGGGAAATAGATACATGATTGTAATGTCATGTATTAGGAGCTGCCTGAGGTGCTGTCAGTACACAATCAAGAGGCAACTCATTGTACTCAGGTGTAGAGGATGGTGTCCCAGAGTGTTAGAAACAAGAGCAGGTCGTTTCTGGAGGACTTTAAAGGCTGAACAAAGACTTCCGGGCAGAAAAGGAGGAGCCATGCCCACTGGAGGACATGGAAGGGCCAACCACATAGGCATAAACACGTAAGGCGTTCTGGAGACACAACCAGCCTCCGTCAGCATTTCTCAGCACGCATCAGAACCGCCCGGGGGCTCCTGAAAACGCGGGGTGCTGGGCCCAATTCCCAGCACTCCTGACTCGGCAGGGCTGTGCAGACCACGACTTGGCATTTCTAACGACTCTCAGGTGATTCGGATCCTTCCTGTCCAGGAACCACACTTTGTTGAGAACCCTCGTCTACACATGAGGGTCCCTGGAACCCGCACTGCTGTGTGTACATGAGAGGCATGCCTAAGTCAGCATGGCCCCAACAGAAGCATCCCCAAAGAGGCGAGGATTTCGCTTTTCCTGCAAAGAGTGAGAGCTAAATTTTTCTGTTGGTTTTGAGAGCGATGCCTCCTGAAGCTGCTAGTGGGGGAGCAGAGACACCACAACTCAGAACTGACGGCAGGGGCCCGGGGTTTTACTGCGTTTCTGCTCCCTCGATGCCGGAGTCACACGTTAGGGGCCCACAGAGGGAGGAGGGACGCACTGTCGCTCTTCTGTCATTCCAGTGAGGGTCTGTGCAGCTTCCACAGACCTTCCTCCAGCCCCCGTGTCTGCTGCCCACAGGTGAGTTCACGTGTGGATCACCAAGATGACGTGCTGGCCGCCCATGGCCAGGAAAGCAGAGGGAATGTGTGGGAACGCCCTCACGGGCAGGTGATGCAGAGGGAGCTGGAAGGCCAGGCTGAGTGGGAGGGGACTGGGACAGGTGACATCCCCAAGCAAGTCCTCTCTTTCCTCACTTCTAATTCAGTCCCCATGCTTTGCTTCTCTCATTTTCCAGAATGAAAATGTCTCGGTTTATTGCTCTCCAAGCCCTCCAGAGAAAGGCTTACCTCTAATCTGGGATCTCTTTCTCTCTCTCTCTCTCTAGCTCTCTCTCTCTCTCTCTCTCTCTCTCTCTCTCTCTCACACACACACACATTCTCTTTCTCTCTCCCTTCCACCCTACCCCTAGCCCCTGACGCACCTAAAACAAAAGACACCAGCTAGACCTGGAGATCCTATTTGTCAAATAATTGGGGGACATGAGGCATCAAGCTCCAAGCCCTATTTTTTTCACAAGGTTGGTTGGCCAGCTGACAGCCAACAGCTGTGTGTGTGACATTGCTGGTGGGGGCCCTTCCAAACCCCACCCCCACCGCCAGGACTGACAGAGAGGAGAGGGACACGCCTCCCAGAGAACAAGAAAGGACACAAATGCGTGCTGTTGGGACTGCGCATTTCATATCGGGTTTCATTTCTAATGGAATTCCTCATTGCTCTATTGCAACCTTCTGGAAAACTTCTAGAAGCCTACATAGTAGTCCACTTGGTTGCTGGCCATGATGGTGCTGGGAACACTCGGTTTTCATGTCAGGATTTCCATTTTCTCGATGTTGGCCCGGAAGGAGGAGAAAGAGAACGATGGACAAAACGACCCCATGACCTGAACGAGGGCCCCGCTTCGCCGGGGGACGCGGGCTTTAGCATCAGTCTTTTTGATGAGACTCAGGCTTCTGTTTCCAAGACGAACTATTCTTTGTCAGCACGTCCATCGCCCTCACAGGAATCCAAGGAGGGGAGGTGGCCTCAGCAGAGGAGGCTCACTAGAGGCACAGATTTACTGCAAAACCATGTTGGGAGCTGTGGAAAACGAGTTTCTTTGCAGAGCTCTCTTGCTTTAAAAAGAAGAGGGAGAGTAAAATACCCAAGCGGCAAGGCGGTCCTTTGTCTGATCCATCTCTAGCAGATCATAAAACAGCCACCCCCTGGCACGCAGTGTCTTCTCTGCCAGGGAGGCTCCAGATGTCCCTTCCAGGCTCACAGTGCCTCCCAAAGGAACAGGTGGTGGCCTCTGGGTTGATCCCAGGGAGTCTGGCCCAGGCTTAGGGTGGGGTAGGCAGAGTCTGCTGTCAGGATCTGGGTAGAAAGAGTCGCGTTCGTCTACGCAGCTTGCCACCAACCTGAGCAGGCAGCCCTTGTTTTGACTTGGCTCCCAGAAAAGATTCTGTGAGTGGGTGTGATGGAAACGAAATCTGATTTTCCATAGAAACAAGGGCAGCCATAAGAAGGCCTCCCTGACCCAAAATCTGGTGCCCAAAATGTCATAGAAAGAACCACACGAACCACCTTAGAACTTGGAACTTCCTAACAGGGGTAGTCAAGACAAATATCCCCACCCCCACCTAGAGTCTTTGGTTTGATTTATTTAAGTCAGCATTTCTCTTGTTGTTTTCCACAGAACGTTAACCTCTTGGGATGCCCTGGAACCAAAGGTTGTGTGTGGCAAAACGGGCACTGTTGCCTGCTACTCGCCTTTTGAGTGCCAGGCCTCACTATCATACTAGAAGTAACAGCTAACTCCTACTGAAAGTCCACCTGAGCCAAGCCCTGTGAGGCACTCTTCGGTTTGTCCCATCCTGTCTTCTGAGGTGGACACCACTGGACACGAGGAAAGTGGGATTCAGAGCAGTTAGACAAGGTGCCCGTTTAAAGGTCAAAAGGTACCAGGTGGAGCCAGGCTTCGAATCCACTCTCAGAACCTTGTTCATGTTTTTCACCGCTAGCTAAGCTTCAGCACTTTCCCCCTAACCTTATGGTACTTTTTCACATTGCCATTCACTGTACTTTTTTTATTATGATTTTTAACGCAATGGAGTCCATTCCTAGCTGTGACAGTTGGTCATCTTTGGTTGGTATCTTTAAATTTTATTCGTGACGTCCCATAGAACCAACTTGATAGCATGTTAGGGACCATCTTCCCCTGCCATCAAGCTTTTGTGACCCAAACTCGTCTGGCCTTCCTCTTCTCACTGCTTTGAGCATGATTTTGTGGATTTCCATCTGTGTCTCTGACAGTTTATGGATAAACAAAGATGTAAGGGAGACAGGAGATGTCTACATTTCCTTACCCTGCCTTTGGCAAGGGAGTTTTCCTCCACAAAATGATAGTGAGTAAAAAGGAAATGTAAGATTAAAAAATGACACCCGTGGTCTCTAGTCACCATATACCATATGGAATGGAGACTTCTTGCACCACTGGCTCTTAGTAACGATTGGATGGTAAGTTATTGTAGCTGAAAGGTATGGGGGCAAGGTGAGGAGAAGGAGAGACAGAGCACAAGACTGTCTTCTTCAGTTTCACCCAAAAGAAAATGTTCATTAAGCCTGGAGACCCGGCTCTCTGCCAGTCACCTCACCAGAGCTCTGCAAAGGCTCGGGCATGAGCTCTCTGAGGTCAGTGGAAGAGGAATGGGAGCTATTGGCAGTGGGTCTGTCACCACAGGGGCTCAGCCCAAGGCACCAGTCATGGGGACCTGGTTCTGTAAGATTGTACACGGTACCCAATCTCGTCCATCACGCTTGACCCCAATGAAGGCGGCTTCCTGACTGTGTTCTCTGAGAGCCCACGCGTGCTAGGATTGGCCCTCCCTTTGGCCCTGGGATTCATCAGGAATAATTTAATGAGCATCTACACTGGAAGCAGCATTTCCTTTACACACACGTCAGCTGCCGGTGTGTCCGGGATGATGTTTGAGGAAATTTGGTTGTTGTTCAAACAGTGCTTCATGCTTCCCATGGATGATCTCCTTCCACATTTTTAAGTCTTATAAGGGAGAGCTTGTTATGGGTTGTGGTTTACGGACGAGAAAGTGAGGGTGAGAGAAGAGAAATGACTTGTTAAAAGACACCGAGCTTTTATAGCAAGGGGCCGAGTCAGGAAACTAACCTCACTCCCTCAAATGCTGAAGCCTGCACCCTTTCTGACTACTAAATGCCAAATAAGTGAATGGGAACTCTGCTATCACTCTGAGTTCAGTTTAGAAAATGTAAGTAAAGAAGTAAAAGGTTTGATTCATGAATTGGCAATGCTATTGCTAATCTAGTAAGTGGGGCTTCTGATGCTGCTAGGAAAAAAGAAATCAGGAAATTGTTTATTTTAGGGACAACACTAATTATATGGATATAAATTCTTCCGGGTAAAAATGCCAAGAATACCAATGTTGCCTGCAGCCTGAACAGACCTTCCGCACTTGAGCTGTGATGAAGGCATTAGAATTTCCTCTTCATTTCCCCAGCCTTACAGAAAGTACTTGGAATCATTCTGTACTTGATTCTTTCAAGTAACACATCCACTAAGACCACTTTTTCAAACTTAGGGGGTGACTAGTAATCTCTCGTGATCATGAAAATGCCAGAGCGAGAGGTAACTCTATTGCATTTGTCCACTGAAAGCTTTAAATGTTAAGCAGAAGTTACTCGATAATAAAAATAAATGAGCTATCAAGCCCCAAAGAGACATGGAGGAAGCTTAAATCCATATTGCTAAGGGAAAGGCACTGATCAGACAGACACTATATGAGTCCCACAAGTTGACATTCTGGAGAAGGTAAAACTAGAGAGACATTGGAAAGATCCATGATTGCCCATGACTGGCAGGAAGGGAGCAATAAGTAGGAGGAATACAGGGGGCCCTTCGGACAGTGACACTGTTCTGTGTGGTTCACTAACGGTGAACACGTGTCATTACACATTTGTCAAAACCCACCATACATACAACGTGAAGAATAAACCCTAACATCAACAATAGCACTGGCACGTCCATTATAACAAACGCCCCACACTAACACACTAATGGCAGAAGATGTGAATAATGGAGGGCACTGAAGGCCGGGTGAGGGAGGAGGTGGGAACCCTACTTTCTGCTCAATTTCTCTGCAAACCCCAACACTGCTCAGAAAAGCTATTGTTTAAGCATAAGAGACTCACACTGTGTTTAGCATCAGAGCGCCTTTGTACATAATGGTGCCCTCGCGGGGGAAAATCACACTCTTCTCCACGCTGAACACCAACTCACACTCCGGCTGTGACTACCGAAGAAAGTAGGGAAGGTCAATTTAAACGTCTCGCTGGGTTGGAAAGACAAAGCAGACTTTGTGTCACAATGGAACTCATCCCATGGAACCGTGGAGATGGCAGAAGATAAAACAATACTCTTTATCACCAGCACATTAACCAGCAGGGACTTGTTCTTTCTCTTTCTCCTATAGGCCCCGGAGGACAATGGGCCTTTTGTCCGTACACCTGTTGAAGGGGAAAGACACCCCTGACGAAGACCTGCTGGGGTTTATGTGAGGCCATGCAGTTTAGATTTCTTACCTGTGTCTCTGACGGTACCTCCCATTTCACAACATGCCTTCCAGCGAAGGAAGTTGGGGCCTGAGCCATCAGCTTTCAAAGGGAAAGGAGCAGGCCCATGGTTTACTCAAGGACAGAATACAGAAATCCGAGTTGGACGGCGGTGGAACACAGTTGGGGCATGTTGCAGCCCTCAGCTAGATCCCGGCCAGGAGTTCCGGGAGGGCCCTGTTCTCCCTGCACGCTCAGCTTCTGGGCTCAACCCCCAGCACTGAGTAGATGTTCAGTAGAGGCAAGGCTTGCTGGGTGAATGCAACTGTGGGAAAGAGCAGCCATTCATCCAGGCTAACACCCGATTGTTTTCCAGCTGTTTCACAAAAGTTTTCACATGAACCTTTGCGAGCAGGTGTGTGTTGATTTTTTTTTTTTTTTCAGTCTAAATCCTTGTTTGGTGTGGGATCTGCTGGTTTTGACAGTGACCAGCCTGCCCCTATTAGTGTGTGACGTTTGAACAACTTCCTCTTGGCCCAGCCAGGCAGAGCACTGTGTCCCTTGGCCTCAGTGGAATTCAGAGGACACATAACTCAAGTGGGGTTTACGAGAAGCCTATCTGGGATGTTGCTGGCATGATTTGAAATAAGTGTTATTGATCTGCTTGGGTTGAGAAATGGACAAAATGCAAGCCCAAAACGACTAGTGGACTTCCTAGCCACCTCTTGGGGAAAACTTCCTGGAAAATAAAGCCAGAATAAAGCAGAACTGAGCTGGAAGAAGGAGAGAGAACAAGTCCTGGTGAAAACACTTGAGCCACTTGAGCCTAAAGTCAACACATTTCCTGGACCCATCAGTGCAATGGGTTGCTGTGTTCCCAGCATCTCAATCATCTTATAACCGATTATAATTTACCAATGTAACCATCCTTCCCTTTATATTGAAATTCTGATTCCTTAGTGTCATTTTGTATGTTCATATCCTTCTGATTAGACTTAATAGGAAAGACCTACCTAAGAGATATTCTACCCAGAGCCTGTACCATTTTGTTCAGCCCAATCATGTCTCCAGATGGGGAAAAGATAACATCTGAAATTAAGAGTCTTTGAAATACCCTTTCCAAATTTCAACAAAAGGCAGAATTCTCCTTTGTTGAACATTTCCCTTCAACATGAACTCTAAACCTTTCTGTGGCTCAGCAGAAGTTGGCACGTGGTGGAGTTCTGCTGAACAGATTGAGACATCAGAGGATGGGCCCTTGGGGATGTCTGGCACACGTTCTGAGGACATGGAACCAGGCCACCTCTTTCCCTCGCACTCAATGTGCCATTAACACAAGGAAGAGGCTCCAGAGTTGGGGCAGCTTGAAAAATAACCTGGAATATCTTGAATGAGTTTGAAGGATGAACAAAAATGCTCAGTGGCTCTTCTCCCAACCCTCAGTATTAAGTACAATAAGAACTAATACCTGCTGGGTGCTGTTGTACTAAACCCGGTGCTACTTCTTACCTGACCCCTTCTCACCTTCACCTCCTAAAACCTTATGAGGTGCATCCCATTAGGATCCTCATTTTACAGTTAGAGAACTGGGACCTAGAAAACTTCCTGACGCTGCCCTTGTTCACTGAGCAGGATTCAGACCCAAGCACAGGGCAGCTGTCCCTCGTCACACGGTGTTGGATGCAGGGACAGCGCCTGCTTATGGTGTTAGCGATGCACAAGTGAAGGTTATGACTGAAAGCAATTTACGCCTGATGAGCAAACCAAGGTTGAGGGAGACAAGCGACTTCCTCAAGTCACAGAGTAAGTTAAAGAACCAGGCACTGACATACCAGCTCTCTCGCAGGGCATCCCCTGTCATTTTAGGACATATACATGCTTGTACCATGTACACACGTGAATCAACAGGCACCCCCCCAAAAAAAAACAACAACAAACAAAAAACCAATGCAGCACTGCTACAATTCTAAAATACGTCCAGACCAGTTAGCACATCGCACCATCCTGAGACTCTCCCTCTCCGCTCATGACTCTTGCTTCTCTCAGTAACTTACTTCAGGAGTGAAAGGGCTGATGTCTGTCCCTGTGGCCAGCTCCCATTCTGATCAGTCGACCCCCAACCCTCAGTCGAGTAGTTTCAATAGGAGTCCTTCATTACCACAAAAGCTGACCACATCTCTGTCATTTGCAATCCCTTGTATTGTTATAAGTGATCTCAAACAGAAGAGGTCAATGAAAGCTTATGCCAACTGTGCCCAAGATCAAGTGGTGGAGGGGCAGAGAGGAGAAAGGTCAGCGCTGGCCTTTGAAGACATGGAGGAAGCTTTTCTATCCCCTTGCAGATGTGGGTCAAGATGTTCCCTCCCCAGAGAGATGGAGAGTTCAGGGCATCTCAGCAGTCAGCCAGAGGCAGGGCATATCTGTCCCCCTCTCTGACCATCCTCGTTTCTGTTTGGAATGACAGAGCCATCTCTCAAGTCACGGGAGTCTGACTGACAAGTGACAAAGATAAGGAAAGGAAAGCCTCCAGCCACCGCGACACCAGGCCCAGACTTTTGTGACACCCCCAGAGGTAAGGTGTTCTGCTGCTTCAGCCGTCTGGCTCCTGATGGCCCGTCCTCGTGAGATGATAATTGACAGACGTGGGCCATTTGAGTATCTGTGTCCTGCTATGGCTTACCAGAATGTGCAGATCACCAACTAACTCTTAAATATAAATCAACATTCATGGCCATAGTCCGTCCAACAACTTGTTTTTATGGCCCAGAAATTTATTTCCGCAGTAGCCGCAGCTTTCTGGTATAACATTTGAAGCAAGACATGTACAGTGGTTGAAAGTGAATATAGAAAAAGTCAGAATGCCTCACCTCCCTCTGCTTTGTTGGGTGCTCTGCTCTGGATGCTAGCTTTCCTGTCTGTCTTTCCCTGTTTCAGCCTCCTTCCTCAGACTACGTTAGCACTCCCATAGAACCTTACAATTTCCTTCCTGTAGCCTTGATTACATTGATAAGGGTTTTCCTAACGCCTGTCTGCCCCACTAGACCCATACTACCCCAGGGACGGAGCCTGCATTACCCTTGCTCGCCTCTACCCAGCACCGAAACGGATGTTTTGTTGACGAGGGAATAGTATTTGCTGAGTGATGCATGAGCACACAGGATCCTGACCGCAAGGCCCAGCTCCTAGGGTGTGGGCCTCCTCCCCAGGAGCAGACGCGCGAAGGCGCTTAGAACATGGAGCCATCCAGGCGTACGTCGTGCATTGAAGCTTCAGCCTCCCAATGCACAGAGCACTTTCCAGTTCGGCTTTTCCCTCTTCCTGTTTCTTTAAGTCCACCATCTCCTCCCCCACCACCTTGAGGAGACCTCTAGCCTATGTTACTGCAGTTGGTGCATAACTGAATGCCTCTCAAATGGGGGTCCAGAGACCGATGGGGGTTCCTTAGGGTTCTGTGACTTCCCTGTGAGATGTATAAAGAGATGAAAGTATATACTGAATCGTGCTGCTGAGCATTTTCAAACTGAATCTAGCCACATGATTTCAATATCTGGAAGTTTCTTAAGACATTGCAAGTGCTCTCACCCTCCTCCCTTCAAAAAGTGGAGTCTAATTCCCTTCCCTCGAGTGCAGGCTGGACCCAGGCACTCGCTTCTAAGGAACAGTGAGGTAAAGTGACCCTGGGTGACTTCCAAGTCTAGGTCGAAAGAGGGGAAATGGCCTCCCAGGCTCTCTGTCTTGACACATGGACCGGGGAAGCCACCATGTGAGAAATCTGGCATTCCTGAAGCTGTCGGGGTGCAGAGACCAGAGGCAGAGATTGCAGAGAAATTGCTTAAGGCGCCCCAGCTGTTTAGTCTGCCTAGCCAGCTGTCAGCTAGGTGAGTGAGGAAGATTTTAAGGTGACCCCGCCTCCACCACCATGCGACTGCAGCCATGTGAAAGACCCCATGCCAGGTACACCCAGCGGAGCCCCCTCTGGGTCCCCGACCCAGAGAAACCAGGACAGATAAATGGTGATTGCTGTTGTAAGCCACTGAGTTTGGTGGTATTTGCTGCAAAGGGAAAGGGGACTACCATGGTGTCCTGACTTGCAACTGGGTGTACGATGGCATTGGGACCATGAATTTGTGAGAAGAGAATACAGGCAGGCTTACTAAATGCTTGTCAAGTGCGGGATAAAGCTTTGCCATATTTCAAATAGAGAAAAGTGACAAGGAAAGGGCTCATCACACCCAGTTTGGAGTTCCAGGCGGGCTGACCTCAAAGGCATCTTCGTTACATCTCAGCAAAACAACTTCAGCGACTACATCTAAAAAATGCCATCAACTTCAATTGCATTGGCTTTGTTTTGCCTTTTTTCCCTCTGATTCTATTGAACTTTGCAATTGCTTATGTAAGCTTTATATGCATAAAATGCCATTATAAGTAGTAGTATTATAATGCTAAGTAACGTGATAATAAAATGTGGAAGTAACATTGTAAACAAATAATTTTAAGTCAACACCAGAGAACCACATTCTTTTTTTTTTAAGGAATCTTAAATTTAAGAATCAATGAGGGAGGATCTTCAGAAAGGCATGTATGTCTATAGCACACTGTCATCTCATTAACGGTTGTTACCTACTACTCTTCAGCCTAGATTCTCCAGAATTGTCCGTAGATGGAACAGTTCAGTTTTAAGGTTAGTGTACTGTATCTGCCTTTAAGTCTCCCAGGTTAAGCCTTATATCTGAAGCCACTGTTGATGACAGAGATGTTTGTGGCTTGTGGTTCTTCACGCACATGGCCTGTCTTTTTGGATCATCAATCACTTATTCCTCCTGTTTATTCATTTCATCTAAAGATGGTCACATGTCTTTACAGTGACCTCACTTAAACTTTTGAGAAGGGCACTTTAATTATATTTTATATCTGACCGTTATAAGTGTACTTGTCAAATATGGTGAATATTCATTCATTCATTTTTATATTATGCTTACACAAAAACACAGAAGCTTAATTTATAACTTCTGTTGATATTTCTAAATGGATATTTTTGTTTCATGTGGATAAGTGATGGATAGAACATAGAGCTTTCCATTATATGCTGTGACAAATATCTGGAAGCAGTTGATTTTTAAAAAT
This sequence comes from Craseonycteris thonglongyai, assembly GCA_004027555.1. NCBI lineage: Eukaryota > Metazoa > Chordata > Mammalia > Chiroptera > Craseonycteridae > Craseonycteris > Craseonycteris thonglongyai. The sequence continues at coordinate 35,504 of PVKE010002106.1, forward strand.
TAAACAATAGATTATTATCAAAATAATAATATTAATTATTTATTGCAGTCTTGAAGTACTTGCACAGCAGGATGTTAAACATTCCATCTGTATTATTTCATTTAACACACACAATTTACCCTGTGACTTAAGTACAACTGTCATTTTACAGAGGCTTGGGGCGGCCGGGGGGGTGCGGGGGGGATCATTTCTCCAAAGATAACGTAACTGGAAATGGAGGAGCTGAGATCTGAACCCAGACAGGCCTGCCTTGATCAACTCAGTTTTCTATCCTCTCTAAATTCTCTTGACTGTCCATATTTTTTTATTTTATTTTATTTTATTTTATTTTATTTTATTTGGGGGGGGTGGCGATGCTTAAAATAAGAAATACGTATTTAGTTCATGCCTTTTCGTGTTGGGGATTCGGGTTGGGCTCCTCTGGACAGTTCTGATGATCTGGCTTCGGCTCACTCATGCGTCTGCAGTTAGCCTCTGCCAGCTGGCTCTTGTCCGTGGGGGCAGCTTGGGCTGGAGGGCCCCTTGCTTCTCACCATCCCAGAGGCCAGCTCCGGCTTCTTCTACTTTGTGGAGTTCCAGCGTCTGAAGGTCTAAGATCAGGGTGCCAGCATTGTCAAGTTCTGATGAGGGCCCTCATGCCCCTTGCAGATTACTGACATCTTCCTTGTAGCCTCACCTGGCAGAGGGCAGGGCCACACTGCCTCACTGACCAGCTCAGTGGTCGTCAGTTATGAAATGTTCCATTATTTATGTGTCAATACGACAGAGATGGCCGATAACACCGTGACCATTTTTATCACTAGAATTTTACTTTATTGACTTGATAGTGCTCTATGCAACAAATAGACCTCATTGGATATATATATATTTTAATCTAAAGGTGCTGTTGTACATATGTACAATGGAAAGCATATACAAAATAAATGGGAAGAGGCATTTTTTAGAACTTCCTGCTCCAAGTTGGGTTTCTCTGAGTCATTTTGCATGTGAGGATCATGAATGTGTGTTTTTCCATAATGCCATCTTCCATGACAGCGGGAACGTTGGTAATGCAGCATTTCTTAAAATCGTGCTCCATGATTGGGTCTGAAGTTTTCTTCTAAGCTGCTGCCATCCTTTTCACAAGTTTTGATATGTTATACAAAGTCAATGCCTCTCATTCAAATATTTGAAAATGCACATCTTAGAGTCAATGGGATATGATTATATTATGTTTCCTGTAGACCATGCTTGGCCAATCTGTGGCCCAGAATGGTTTGGAAGGAGACCCAACACAAATTCTTAAAACATTATGAGATTAAAAATTTTTTTGTGTGTGATTTTCTTTAGCTCATCAGCTATCATTAGTGTGAGTGTATTTTATGTGTGGCCCAAGACAATTCTTCTTCCAGTGTGGCCCAGGGAAGCCAAAAGGTTAGATACCGCTGCTGTAGACCATGATAAAACAAACAAAAAACAACTATCTGCAAATTTAAAGCATATCTTACAATGTTTTAGTTATACTGGGTATCTAGGCCTAATATCAGACTTTAGCCTACTACAGATCCTTACGACATATTCATGTAACTTTACTTACATTATCTCTATTTGTTGAATGTTAATGATATATTGGGTACTGTTCTTATTCTTTGCATGTGATAACTCATTAAAGCCATTAATCCAAGAAAGAGATATATTGTCCCAATGATCAATGAAGAAACTAAAATTTAGTGAGTTTAAATCATTTGTTCAAATGTACATTGCTTGTTAAGTGGGAAAGCCAGGATTTGGCTTGATGTTTCCTGACACCAATTTTCATTCTACCACCTTCTTTGAGATATTACCAAATACATAAATACACACATTGGCAATACAAAAAATGGTTTTATATGTGTGTGTGTGTGTATATATATATATATATATATATATATATATATAACCATATATATATATATAAAACCATATATATATATATATATGATTCAATAAGAATTTGAAATTTTTTAATGTAGTTTTCAATTAAAGTTAACATGCAATATTATATGAGTTTGAGGTGTACATTGTTATGATTACTAGAGCTTTACAATAAGCCTTGAAATCAGTTGGTATAATGGGTCCAACTTTGTTTCTTTTCAAAATTGTTTTGACTATTCTTGGTCATTTGCATTTCCATATAAATTCTAAAATCCACTCGGTTGATTTTACAAAATAGTTGCTGGGATTCTGACTACAATGCCTTTAAATCTAAAGCCAAATTTGATAGAATGGACATGTTAATAGTACTGAGTCTCCAATCCATGAACATGCTATACTTCACTGAATCCTTTAAAATTTCTCCCAGTGGCATTTAGTAGTTTTCAGTATATAGATCTGGCATGTCCTTTATTAAGTTTAACCCTAGATATTGCAAGATATTGCAAGTTTTTTGATGTTACCAATTTACCTTTTTTTAATAACTTTTTCCTTATTATTATAGGAGAGTTTTAGATTTGTAGAAAAAAATGTGAAGCTAGGGTAGTTTCTATAAATCCCACCTGAGTTTTCCCAATTATTAGCATCTTATCTTTGTATGGACATTTGTCATAAGACTGAACCAAATGATACATTACTATTATCAATAATAATGACAGTAAACCAATATTGGTACATTATTATTAACTAAAATATATACTTTATTCAGGTTTTCTTAGTTTTGCCTGGTATCTGTATCTGTTTCAGTTCCAGGATCTCATTCAGGATACCATATTACATCTAATTGTTATGTCTCTTTAGGCTCTTTTTGGCTCTTATAATGTCAGTTTATTCGTTATTATGTCCATAATATTATGTTTTCTTTTTCTAAAATGGTAGCTATATTGGATATTCACATGCAAAAGAGTAAGATTGGGCTCCTACCTCATGCCATGTACAAAAATACATCAGTGAGCTAAATATCAGAGCTAAAGTCATTAAATTCTTAGAAGAAAACATAAGGATAAGTTTTCATGACCTTAAATTTGGACATGGCTTTCTCAATATGACATAGCAACAAAAGAAAAAGTAGATAAGCTGGACTTCCTTAAAATTAAACACTTTGTGCATCAAAGGACATTACCAAGAAAGCGGAAAATCAATCTGCAGAATGGGATAAAATACTTGCAAACAATATATCTCAGAAGGGTCTAGTATCCAGAACATAATGAAAAACATGAAAAATAACAAGTGTCGGGAAGGATATGGAGATTTGAAATGCCCATACATTGTTGGTGGAAATGAAAAGTGGTTCAGCCAATTTGGAAAATAGTGTGGCAGTTTCTCAAAAAGTTAAATATAGAATTACACTATGATCCAGCAATTCCACTCCTAAATATATATATTTAAAAAAAGAAAGTGAAAACAATTATTCAACTAAGTACTTGTACATACAAGTCAATAGCAGTACTATTCACAATAGCTATAAGGTGGGACAGCCCAAATGTCCATTAACAGATGAACAAATAAATAAATATGGTCTATGTATGAATTTACAGTGGAATGTTCTTTAACCTTAAAAAATATTGAAGTACTGACACATGCTACAGCATAGCTAAACCTTGAGAACATTATACTAGGTGAAAAAGTCAGACACAAAAGGTCACATTTTGGAGCATTCCATTTCTGTAAAAAATTCACAGCTACAGAAAACAGGATGGTGGTTATGAGGGGTAGCGTTTGGAAAGGTGGGAAGCAAAAGTTTAACTGGTATGTTTTCCTTTCAAGCGCTGAAAATGTTTTGTAACCTGTAAATCGAGGTGGTAGTTTCATGACATTGTGAATGTGCTAAATGCCTCTGAATGTTTCACTTTTAAATGATTAATATGGTTATGGGAATTTCACCTTCATAAAAAAATGAGAGAGCGAGACTTAAGAAATAGTGCCGATATTTACTGTCACTGCTGTATCTCCAGCTACTTAAGTAGTACCTGGCATGCAGTGGATACTCAAAAAATATCAATGAATAAATTAAAAACAGCACCTGTCTCTTAACCCTAGGAATTGTCTTTGTTTGCTGTAGCTGAAAAAATATGTCTAAATGTGCCTCCAAAAAGAATTTCTGAACCCAGACATGGCTAGAGTAGAAATTTACCAGCTACAGTTTCCCTAGAAGATAGAAGAAGTCAGGCCCAAATCCTAGAAGACGACCTTGTGCATTCTGTCAATCTGTTTTTCTATTAAGCTGGAGTTGCTGGCCATAGCTAACCAAACCCCTGACATCCCCTCTCTCACAACCTAGTACACGCCAACAAGCGTGCACTTTATTCACTGTGCTTGCCTATTTACTATACAGAACGTTATGTGCAGCAAAGCTGAGCTGTTACATAAGCAACTAGAAGTGTCATGGATTGACTTTGCCAAGAACTACAGGAATAAAATGCGGCAGAACAGAGCAAGATGGTTCTTGAAAATACATAGAGCTAAATATAGTAGAAGCCTTGATTAGTTTCCATTCTTTTCTTCAGCATTTATGATATATTGGGCACCCTAAGTGGTGCTGTTCACACATCATGTAACTGAATATTTCACTTTGGAGTTTCTGTTTTTAGATGAGGAAACTGAGGCTCAAGGAACTGTTGGAATTACCTGAGGGTCACACTGAAGAGGCAGAGCAAGCATTTGAATTAGGCACACACGCACTGGGTGTTGACTTCACTCTGCTTTGACAGTGTCCTCCTTTACAAAGTGCAGCCCAAGGTAAATGCAGCCCCACTGCTCTCAGACTGGTGGTACCTGGATCGCAGTGAAAAAGTCTCCCAGGCTAAACAGATCTCGGGGAAGGTCTCTGACTGCATTAGCGTGGGTAACCTGCCAACCTCCAGGCCAGGGGTCAGAGGGCTATGACTGGATACTCTCCTTTCCCAAAAGAAGTTGGGGGGCTACTTTTGCATGTAAAACAAAAATGGTCTGCCGTGCCTCAGATGATAGTTTATAAGACCTCTGTGAAACAACCACATCCGTTAAAAACACAAGATAAGCTCAAGAGAGAGGCTCAGTCTGCTGGTCAATTCTAGTGTGATGGGGGGTGGGGGGTGGGGGTGGGAGGGTTCCAGAATTTTGGCCGGCAACGTGATGGAACAGACCAAAAGCCAGATGCATTTATTGGTGGTAAGTCCCTATCTCTCTCCGTCTCCCATCCCCCACTCCCTCTCCCCCGCTTTCTTTCTCTCCCTCTCTCCTTCTCTCCCTCTCTCCCGATCCTCAGGTTTGTTCCACCTGAGCCAGATTTGCTAACTCTAAATACAGCGATTGTCATAAATGGTTCCCAAAGGCTCTTTCAACTCTAGGTAGCCATGACTCTTGGTCTAATCTTGAATTTTGGAGGAAAATTCCTAGATAGCCATGTATGGGAAAAGAGAAGCATGCAACTGCTGTTTTCAATCCAAATACCTCTTTTCTAATCTTTGTTTGGCCTTGCAGTGCTGGTTTTGCTTCTCAGGCCATAAATCTTCTAGTTTCAAGGTCTGATTTTCACAGAGGATGCGTATCTTCCGTGCCATGCCCAGCTTACCCCAGCCAGGACGTCTCACAGGGAAAATGAAAGACTGAGTCGTTGCTTGGTGAATTGAATCCAGATCATGGAAACCAGGAAAACATGGAGCTGTTAGCGTTTTCTGGGTCAACATGACTTTAAAATGGCAGAAATGTGGTAATTACCAGCTTCATTTGATTGGTATAGATGGGAGTTTCTTCATGGAGAACCAGCTAGTCTTCAGATGGTTTTCCTGCTGATGGTTCTATAAAGTTGTAGTAATGTTGGTGTGGTCCCAGGAGGAGGTGAGCACAGCATTTATGAACTCTGCCATGTTTACCAGAATTCTCCACCACGTTCCCTTTTGATCGACATAAATCACCTATACCTCCTCCCAGCGTTTCTGAAACACACCCATGGTTGAGAGTTGTGGTGGGCTCACTTATGTCTCCCTAGCTCTCACCACATAAGTCATTGAAACCCAGAACATAGACTCAATTTTCTATATCTGACCATATGGCAACATTTGTCAAACTTGACTTTCGTTTAGTTGTATTATCAAATTATAAGTTTTTGGTGTTTTTTTTTTAATTTCCAACAATTCAGCTACAATGCTGGCTATGCTTTTATGAACTCCCCATCTACTCCTTCCCCCCATGCGTGGAGGGAAGGGTCTGATATGCCCACCCGGGAATAACTGCCCTGTAGCTGAGAACCGTAGGTAGAGCACACTTACTAATAATCCCTACTTATTTCACATTCTGCTTTTTCCGTGATACGTTACCTTTGTCTAACTTCCTCAAGGTCATTTATGAACCTGTATTCCCTCACATGTAAAAGACACACATTGAAATCTCATAAGGCTGTTGTGAAAATTCCTGCGATCATTTATGGAACGTGCTTGGCTGAGTGCCTAGACTATAGAAGTGATCAAGGAATGTTAGATAATGTTAGGCGCTCAGTGCTTCTATACACAGTCCTATAGAATGTGTGCTACACACCTTTATAGGCTGCAAAGTAAACTACAGTGTGAAAGGCAGATGATGGAATTATGATATGTAGGAAACTTACATAGATCTCTATTGATCTATTTATTTCGAATGAACCCCATATACTGTCCAAGCCCAGGGTGTCTGCTGAGCAAGCCTCCTCCTCTGATCCTGCTGGGTAATGTCACCGGCAGAGCCAGGAAGTCTTGGACAGCCAAGTATGCAGGATCAGGCCAGCAGGATGAAATCCAAATGATCTCCCAAGCCAGCTCTGGCAATCTTGCAAAGGCACAGCATTTGTGACACAAAGCAAAGGGGAGCACAGCAGTAGAGCGTTCAGGAAGGGCCATGTGAGGTCTTCTGCAAACTTTCCAGCCTCCCGAGGAAACGGTTTATGTCATTTTAAATATTGGTTGTTTAGATTGGGATTACCCTGAGAGCAACATGCTGCCGTGGCTGCAAACACCAATGCCCAGAGGAGAGAGGCCCTATCTCTGTTTGTTTGGATTTAAAGCAAATGCCTGCCCCACAGCCTGTGGGCTGTAATTGTTTCGTAACTGGGGGATGCTTCAGTTCATGCCGGAGACATGTGACTATAAAAACACGATGAAAAGACAGAACAAGTGGAGGAAGCAGAATCTGGAAAACTTAACAGTTCGCCACAGGCTCCCTAACCATGTGTTTCATGGCCTGAAACACTCAAGGCAGAATGTGACATTAAAGAAAATAAAAGGGCTCTGTGACCAAATCATATCAGGGTGGAGGGCTCTAGCAGGAGAAGATCAAATGCCTCCAACTACTGGAAGTATATTTCCTAGATGTATCACTGTATGCCCAAACTAACCACATGATACCACAGTGACATCACCCGTGTCTCCTTCCTACTCACCCAATTTGTTGCAGCCCAGTAATTGGCAAGGTTGCTCTTTCTCAGCAAGAAATATGTGAACCATTCAATGCATTTCAAAGGACATTTATTGCTTACCTATTATCTGCTAGGTAAAAGGGTAGGAATAAGAGAGAGAGAAACAGAGATTGATTGATTGATTGATTGATTGATTGATTGATTGATTAAAGTAACCTCCCCACCCCTCAAGGACCAGACTGTTCGGTCAGCAAGCTAGCAGAAAAGGAAGTGATTGCAAAATGGTAACTATGTACTATAATAGTGACACTAACATAATCCTGTCAGAGTGATGGGCAATAAGAAAGAAAATAAAACACAACGATCAATTTATAATTATATTTAATTTTGACTGAAGAACCTGGTGACACCAAGAATTTTGGATTAAAGATGAAACTTTTGTTCAGAGAAAAGATGCTCCAGACATTTCCAAGGAGATGTGCATCAGTTTTTGGTTTTTGTTTTGTTTTTAATTGTGTTTTTCACTTGCAAAGTAGCAATTTACATCTATGGAGTAAAGTCACTTTGCCTGGGTCATTACATCCGTATTAATTAGTTGATGAATTAGAAAATCATGCTTTAGTGAAAGCTAATTTATTTGGTGAGCTCAATTCATTTGGGAGGAAACAGGTCCAGATAAAACTTTTTTTTTTCAGTCTTTCTCCCCAATCTTACTCTCTAACCAACCAATCCTTTCATACTGCAGAAGTAATCACCAGTTTCAAATGAGAACAACAAAAATGGTTGAATTTGAATCTGAGTAAATGAAAAGTTATCCTCTTAGTTCAATGAGCCTGTAATACTTTAATGATCTAGTTGAAAAGATAAGATTGGAAATTTGAAAATAAATCTGTCAATTTCAGGATTGGATAAGGATCTGAAAACACAGCTTCTTTGTGCCCCCAGGACATTCATTGATTTGGTGTTTTGTAGACTCTCTGTTGTTCTTTATGACCTCCAAATGGTTCTAGAAAGTGTGTGCACAGTTTATCCACATCTTCTCAGAGCTTACCTTCTTTTGCCTGGATAGAATAGCAGAAACTAGTTCCTTTCCTGTGAACTAAAGGCTTGGTATTTAGTAATCTGACAAGATCAGAGCGAGCCTCAGGAAATCAAACCATTAGCTGGCCACTTCAAATAAAAATGGTTACCATTTATCAAGAGCCTACGGTCATCTAGGTAGTTTGACTCATTTAGTCCTTAGAGACAAGCTGGTGGGAGTATCATTAGTTCCATTTGACAGATGTCCAAAGGACACTAACTTGCACGGCCAGATGGGCAATAAATGGCAGGGTAGGATTGCAAACTATATTTGTGAACTTTGTGGAAACATCATGATGTAAGTGGAAGCAAAAGGATTTAGGTCCAGGTATAATACTTTTTACCACAAAGCCTGGCCCCTGAAGGAAATAAACCTCAACAGCATTGAATCCCTGAAAGATAATACTTGCTTAGAGCAAGACTCTTGTATTATAGGAAAGCAAAAACTCAGATACTAACCTCTATAGCGTATCCATTATGTACAAGGTCGTATGCTGAGAACTATGGGACACATAGGCAGGGATTCCATGACTCGTAATCGAGTCAAAGAATGAAATAATCATAGACTGCCAAGCTATCCATACACATGTAAGCCAGGGATGAGGTACACTCATTTCTTTATTCAACAAATATTCATTGAGGGCCACTTTTTGAGCACGTGGGCCTGTGTTGACACATCTGAAAAATAAGGACAATAATGTCCTTGCCTGCTTCTCCAGGCTGTTGCAAGGATTCAATTAAGGAATGTGTGAAGTCATATGGATGGCTGTAAACTGCCCGCCACCACACACATTACTGTGAGGCAATGCCACAGGAGTTCAGAACCTCTAGAGTTGGAATTCCACTGCGGTGTGACCTATGACAGCATGTGCACCGGCTATAAGCTCCCATCTGTTCTGCTAGCCCGAGTGAATGTTGGTTCCATCACAGCAAAGGGCCCGGTGAGCACTGTGAGTCATGGGTTCCGGACACACACACAGCACCAACAGTGTCATTCCTAAAATGAAAGCCACCCCAAGGTACAATGAAGAGAGCATGCCTTTGAGCAGCCAGGAAACTAAATCCTAGCTCGGGCCCTCACTGTCATGAGACCTTGGGTATGTCATTGAAACTCTTTGAACTTGGATTTCTTCACCTATAAAATGGGGGTATTAATATCAGTCTCATAGAGATAGCAGAGCCACTAAATGAGAATATGGCATAGAGTCCTCACGTATTGGAACTGATCAATAGGTGGTGTTAGTGGTATGTTAGAAAAAAACATGGATCCTGGTATTAAGAAAGCAGAACTCTTTCTGTTTTTCACCCTGTCTTTAAACTGGAGTCAGGGAAGGTAATCTGGGGAAAGGGGGAGCGATCAGATAAGGACTAGCTAACTTACATCACCTCTCACCTTCCCCGTCACCTTGTCTTTGTTAACTGCTGTCTGTGGTGAGACAGAAAGGCTTGTATGCGGCTGGGCACCTTTGGGGCTGGAGGAAAGGTAAAGTGTTGACTGTTGCAGATGGTTCCTGGGGCCTTTCTCAGTCACGTGCTAGGGCCTCCAGTGGGATACATCCAACCCCTTCCCACTGAGGTCCTCTTCAGGCCACCAAGAACAGTCCCTACAAAATCTCTCTCATATGTCCCGTGTCCGATCCTGGGGAAATGCTCATGTAGTCGTTCCCCAGAATAGTCTAGACGTGCAGGCCCATGCCAGCATTGCAGCGCTCTGACAGGGAGGCAGGTCGCCTCTTCCCTGGCCTTTGGGTTCCCTGCAAGAAGGAAGAACCTGAGCCTCAGTCAGCTTAGTCAGGATTTTTCAGGCCTGAATTAAGCACTCGTCATCAAAGTTGCCCGAACACAGGGGACACATTTCAGAGGTGTCTGCGTGCCTCTCGAAATCTCCTTTCACCAGGCTTGTGGCTGGATCGGGGGCTGGCAAACTTTCTGTAAAGACCAACATGATAAATATTTCAGGCTTTGCAGCCATTGATGGTATGTCAATGAAGGGGCAGGGCTGCATTCAATACCATTTCATTTATGACACTGAAATTTAAATTACAGTTAATTTTCACATGGCACAAGGCATTTCTTATTCCTGCCCCAGCATTTTATATTTTATAAATGTGACAACTCTTCTAAGCTCATGAAACAAAAAACAGAAACACCCAGTGGGTCAGATCTGACCTATAGACTATAATCTTCTGATTCCTGGATTAGTTGATAGTGTCTCCCACTGCTCAAAAAGAAAAAAAAAAAAAGCAAAATGAGGCGTCACACAGGGTGCATCAACTCCCCCAAAACATATCTTCACCTACCTGTTCACTCAATCCCACTGATCACACTGTGGCCTCTTGAATCCTCAATGACAGGGGTAGGGGTGGGGGTGAAAAGCAGCCTGTTAAGAGTGCTGAATCCGTTTATTGGACATTTTCTCTAAAATATCTGTGTATGTGGATTTGTCTTACTCACTTTATTACTGTGACTCTGTCATACTGACACCTCCTTTGAAACTGGGACGGAAAGAGTTCCATTCTGAAATCTTGTAGCAAAAGCCATTACTGTTCTTCTCATCATTACTGCCTAGAATATGGTTAAGAAGCTAAGAAAGAAATACAGTCAAATGAAGTAAGTGCTGGAAAGTTCTGTTTTATTCTATTTCCTTGCTAACATTGTTGATTCAAAGTCATCAGGAAGAAGCACATTTATTCTATTTAGCAGTTGTGGCTTATCTTCTCTGTCCCAAATAGAAGTGTGCCCAAGGTGAGCTTTGGGGCACTTTTTTTCCCATTGTCAATTCACTCACTCTCTGGAATGTTGGCTTTGGAGCACAATGTGATAGTCTTCAGGTTCTGACTTTGTCCGCAGAAATAGAATCTGACTCTGGGGTCCGTAGTCATAGCTATACTCGAGGCCAAGGTATTTCAATCTCATGTGGACTAATTTTTGCATATTTTCAACAGTGACTTGGTTTTGAGTATATTTAAGTAGGATATGTACATGTTCTCCTACGGAGGCCATTTTTGCCTTCAGCTTTGCCATGAAACAATTTCTCACAGGCAAATGTACCTGATGCAAAATATTTTCTGAAAATGTGTTAACATTCCAAACTTGTGAAGTGGTAACAGTGATTCCAGGTTAGAGTCAGAATTCTCAGGCTCTCAGAACCTAGGGAAACATAAAATCCTTCTCAACGATCTTACATTGGGGAAAATGAGGCCCAGAGGGAATAAAAGACGTTGCCAAGTTATCCAGCTAATTGGGGGCAGAACGACCAGGTCTCCTGACATTTTGTGACCTCTTCACTGGACACAGGGTGACAAATACACTTGCCCCTTTGATGCCACTAACAGACATCAATAATTGATCACATGAAACTTTTCTGCCAGGCCTGGTCACAGTCTTACAGTCACTCTAAGCATAGCACCCCAATCAGTCATAGCTAATTATGCAGAGCTGACACCAGAAATAGAACCTTTTTACCTTCCATGATATAAAACACGAAATATAGTTTTAAAGCTACTGATTATTTACAGGCACAAAGTACACACGAGGCACAGTATACACAGTGTTTAATTGCAGCCTCACAACAACCCTAGGAGACTGACACTATTAGAGATTCAGAAACCAATGTTCAGAGACATTACCTAACGTCCTCAAGGTCACACAGCAAGTGGGAAACAGATCAAAGATTTGAATCTAGGTATTTAAAAAAGTCATATATATATATATGTATATATATATGAATTTCACTTAAAGATGTTCTATATATCATATTATTCCCTTTAAAATTTTTTCTTCTTTAATGAAATTACATATGTTTAAGGTATAAACGTGATGTGCTATACATAGAAATAGTGAAATGATTACTACAGTCAAGCTAATTAACATGTCATTTCCTCACATAGCTATCACTTTGTGTGTGTAATAAGTTGTACCTGAATCTACTCTCTTATATCCATTGTTCAATACAGTATTATAGCCATCATGCCTCTCTATATAATAATATCTCGACTTACTCATCCTGCATAATTGAAAATTTATCTCCATTTCCCCGGCCCCTCCCAGCCCTTGCTCTACTTTCTGCTTCTATGAGTTTGACCTTTTTTTTTTAGATTCCACATATAAGAGAGATCACATAGTATTTGTCTTTCTCTGTCTGGCTTATTTCACTTAGTATAATGTCCTGCAGATCCGTGTTGTGGCATATGGCAGGATTTCCTTCTTTCTTATGGCGGAATAATATTTGTGTGTGTGTGAAAAAGAGTGAGGGATATCTTCTTTATCCATTCATTTGTCCACAGACACTTGGGTTGTTTCCATACCTGGGCTCTTGTGAATAGTACTGTAATGACCATGGGAGTGCAGCTGCTTCTCTGATAGACGGATTTCATTTCCTTCGTATATATGCCCCGAAGCAGGATCGCTGGATCATACAGTAGTTCTATTTTTTTATTTTTTGAGGAGCCTCCCTACTGTTTTCCATAGTGGCTGCACCAATTTACGTTCCCACCCACAGTGCATGAGGGTTCCCTTCTCTACCCAGCCTGGCCAATGCTGGTTATCTTTTATCCTTTTGACCACAGCCATTCTAACAGGCGTGAGGTGATAGCTCACTGTGGTTTTGATTTGCATTTTCCTGCTCTTAGGGATATTGTGTGTCTTTTCATATACCTTTAGCCATTTGTATATCTTCATTTGAGAAATGTCTATTCAGTTCCCTTGCCCACTTCTTAATCAGGTTATTTGTCTTCCTGCTATCGCATTGTTTGAGTTCCCTATATATTTTGGATCTTACCCTTTCCCCATATGTCTGGTTTACATAGTTGCTCTCCCATATTCAATAGGTTGTCTCTTCGTTCTGTTGTTTCCTTTGATGCAGAGCTTTGTAGTTCGATGCAATCCATTTGTCTGTTATTTCTTCTGTTGCCTGTGTTTTGGGGGTTATAGCCAAAAAATAAAAATAACTGCCCAGGAAAACGTCAAGGAGCTTTTTTCACATTGTTTTCTTCTAATAGTTTTATATTTTCCGGTCTTACATTTAAGTCTTCAATCCATTTGAGTTGATTTTTGTATAGGGAGTGAGATAAGGGTTCAATAGCATTCTTTTGTATCATATCACTCCCTTTTGAATACAGTTTTTAATATTTTAATTATCTTAACTTTGGATAAGTGGGAATCATTTTTTTTTTCTTGCTGACTTTAACAGTAAGTTCACAGAATTAGAAAGGAAGAGAACTTTCCTATCTTTGCAATCTCCCCTCAGTTGTAACTTGCTGCATGTTAGAGATGGCCTTTTCCTGAAAGACAGATTTGCTAGAACAAACAAACTACCTTTTGTTAGGAACGTGCTGTGGCCCTCCCCCCATGCCCACCCCCTCCCCCTTTTCCATTTCCAAACCGCTATACAACCTCTTCTGCTTCCCCGGCCTCAAGTGAACATGACCAAACTCAGCCCTTGTGTGTCTAGCATTTGAAACGGAGCTGGGGCCTCGCCAAAATAAAGGATTCCAGCATTTTCTAGCCACTCACCAGCAAAAAGATTAAGAAGGATTTATAGCAATTTTCAGTTCTATGTAAAGGCCACCAGAGTAGCTTAAGAGACCGGGCATAATTTCTAGAGCCTTTTGCCTTTATCTTGCTGAATCCAAAAAGAAAGACAACTAGGAAAGACTCAGGAGAAGTAGCATGGACCCTGTTTATGTGGTTTCTCAGCTGAATTAGTTAATGGTCCTCTCAAACCGACAGGGTGCAGTTTAAGGAAGAGCACAGCAAAACGCCCTTTTCTGGACATGGAAATAAATCCTCCGATGGGATCTTGCCTCGTCAAACGTGTAGCTCCTGGTACCTCAATCTGGCTCCTGGACGAGAACCTGGGAATTCTCATCACTGCCTCACGTTAGCACTTGGGCCTAAGCCAGCTCACTAACCAAACAGACCCAGTTTTTAAATACCACTGCTCCCTCTCCGTAGCTTCCATTTGAAGTCAAGGCAAATAAATGTCCTCAAAAGATCCCCTTGACAGAGTAAACTACACTTATCTCCCTGGTGAAGAAGATGGAAACAGACATTGTTAGTGTTTGGATATGGAGAACCGAGGCTCCGTTCTCTCACTTGGCCTGTTTCTTGACTGTATTTGAACAGTTTCAGATGCCAGGTAGTACCTGGTTTCTAAGGAAGATACACGGTCGCCGGGCCCCGGGGGTGTTGACTGCGGCTGCTTGCATTGCCCGTGTGAAGTGTAAGCTACTGAGAAGAATGCACCCCATGCGAAGGCGCAGGCTTCATCAGTAAACAGTTTATTCTGCACCTTGTTAATACTGAGAGGTATTTCATGTAAACTCTGAATGATTCAAGCCCTGTGCGGTATTTAGAAACACAGCTGCACCTCCCGGTGTCATGCTGAAGTTCCCTTGTTTGGGCTCCGTCAACGTCATGTAGCGGTAACGTGTTGGGAACGAGAGGTAAATAGTCCACGGTTGCATCATTTTCAGGCAGCTGTGTTTGTGAGCACGGGGTTGTGTGGGTAGGCAAATGCCGTTTGAGAATCCTTGGATCAGTGGTGCAGCTGCCATCACCTAAGCAGCGCTGTGTCCACACAGACAAACTGCAGGGAAGACGGGATCAGCATAGACAGCAGGTCCAAATAATCCCAGTCGTTTTTAAGAAGTGCCCTAGGAGTCCTGTACAGACAACGTATTAACACTTGAGGAGAGAGAGGAAGAGAGAGCGGGGGAGAGAGTGGGAGATGTCCCTGTGGTCTGCCTTCCATGCTGCTGAAAGACTTCTCATAGGACACAGTGGCGGTAGGTATCCGGTGGCCTTTCCCAGGCACAGGTGAGAGACAGGACGTCCCAGCAAGGACCATGTAAACGCAAGGCTTGATGTCTAATTGTGTGTAACGTATATGCCTGTATGTCCATCTGTCCCTTCCTAGTTTTTTCTGGCTTTTCTCTCTGTTCCCTCACATCCTTCCTATACTCTCACATCCTTCCTGAACCGAATCCTAAGCATGCTGTCCTTGGGGGCAGGGACCAGAGCTGTGGCCTCTGTGACTTTCTGCACACTCTCATTGTGCTGCAGGGTGGTATGCGTTTAGAGAATATTTATTGAATTAAACTGTAGTGCTCAGTCTACTCCTCTTCCTTTCCTTTCCACGTCCACACTATGACTATCCACGTGTGCCTCTTATCTGCTGTCATTCGCCATGGCTTAGACGTGAGAGGTAGACCCCAAACATTTGACAGAGGGCTAGAGAGAGCAACTTGGTGACGTTGGTGGCGGGAGCAGTGCTCACAGCTCGGTAAACACACTCACCTTGTTACATCAAGAATCTGATCTGAGGACTAGAATTACAAGGCGCATGCACAGAGCGGAACCTTTCCTAGTAACCATCACAACCAGGCACTGAGTCAGGGCCACCTGCCCCCTCGGGCTGCAGGAGGGGGCAACCATGTGCCCAGAGTTCAATGACCTTGAGCCTTGGGGATTCGGGGGGTGGGGCGGCGTTGCACGTCTACGAATCTCACTTCAGATCCTGAGTTCTTAAATCTGTTCCACAGTGAAGCCATTATTTTGAGATTCTATTTTGTTCCACAGCACACAACGAAGTACTGGCTAGATGGTTCTTCCACGCCAATCTCCCATAGTGTAGCGAGAGGAGCAGAAGAAAGAAGGTGGTGGGAACAGGTTGGGGACAAGGACAAGCCTCAACCAAGGGAAGGGCCCAAACCAGCTCACGGGCACATCAGTTCTCTGCAGACCGTTTTTTGTTCCTACTTGCATTGCTTCCCTACACTGGACGGGTCGAACCAAATAGCACAGGAACTGCAAGTTTATGAAGTGAAGGCTGAATGCAAAGGCAGACGTTGCTGGGACACAGATGACAGAGGCAGCTCCGAAGGCCTTTCGCTGCCTAGCTGTGTGTGGTTCTTCCCAGCACGCCTGCCACCTTCTGAGCGAGTGAGCGAGGACCGTCGATAAATACCTCCGTCTCCTAGCACTGTGCTCCCCACAGTGCTCCCCACAGTGCTCCCCACAGTGCTCCCCACAGTGCTCCCCACAGTGCTCCCCACAGTGCTGAGAGAACGGGCAGAGGGAAGAAACCATTTTGCCCCCAGGTGTCAGCCAGGGATGTAGCCAGCAGGGGCCCCCTCTCCTCTGAACGCCCACGTGGAACCCAGACCATCCTCAGGAGAGGCTTCGAGTCCGCTGGCTAATACATTGGCTATCCTTGAACACTTGGCAGAGATGATCCGAACCAGAGACCCGGGTGGCAGGCCTGGCGGGCAGCTGCGAGGGGAGGGAGGAGCGGTGGGGTGGGGTCTGCACCAGCACCGAGCCAAAGGCTGCAGTGAGAAGCTCCAGCTTCTGGGGTCTCCGTCGGGGGGAGACAAAGACGGAGTCTAAACATCTCAGAGAAGAAATTTTCACAGACTTCAGTTTGGAAATGTTTTCGTACATTTTAAATGGAGTAACGCTGAAAATGGAGGGGCCCAAACCTGCCTCGAGCGAGCGCGTTTTGTTCTTTTAAATAAAGGGGAGAGAGAAATAAAGCCCCCCAATACATGAAGGAACCTGAAAGGAAGAGACAGCTCTTAACTGGTTTGTAAAAGCATCTCTCTCTCTCAGAAATAAGCAGGAAACATGTCTTTCTCCCTCGGCCTTCCTCGGCCTTCCCCCAGCCCGGGTCTGATCTGTCCCTGTCCTTTTCCTTGTCCTCACAGCGTGACTGTTCACATTGCTTCTTGCAGCCTGAACTTCATGCCAGGTGGTGTGAACCCCTCGGGTTTCTCGGCGTTTCCAGTGGCCTTGCTCTGTCACAATGCACAGAAAAGAAAGTCACTGTGACACAGGGGCAGCAAGACTCCTTGCACTGGGCCCAGTTCCACCGTCACTATGAGACGAAGCTGTTTATCCAACTACTGCCCCTCGGCTTTCTGTCTGCAGGCCGAGGAGGCTGCAAGTGCCAAGTGGAGAACCGGCTGCCGAAGCCTCGCGCTGCCCAGCTCGCTCCTTCTGCCTTAGACCACCGGACGGGGCGGCTCTGAGGGCAAATACCCAGGTCGTCCCGAACGGGGGACTGCAACACGGAGTGCTTATCCCAAGGCCACCAGGGCCAAGGCAAGATGGTTTGGGACCTTCATGCTGCTTTGCTCCCTAGAGGCTACCTTCCTGGAGAGGTCAAGGAAGAGGGAATGGAAGGGAGAGGAAGCCGTCCTATTTCAACCCATCTGCTAAGCTACTTCGGAGGGAACTTCCAGAAAAGCAAGCCTGGTCAGCCCCTCCCCACTGGCAGAAACTTTTTCAAGGCTCCTCTTGACTTCTGAATGATCATAATGTGGCCACAGATGACATCAGTGGTCCAGCCACACCTCAGCTACTCAGAACTCGCCTTGCCCTCGGACCTCCTTCTCTGGACACAAGGAGTCCTTCTTCCTTGGTCTCCCCTGACTTCCCGGCCTTGGGCAGTTAGTTCATCCCATCTCTCAGGTCCGACATCGCCTCCCCAGATCCCACGGCCACTCTCACCTCCGGGGTAGGTACCGGTCTCTATCAGGAAGCAGACAGCTCTCTCGGAAGATGCTGGCAGTACGTGTTGTAGGCTACGCAGTCCTGCCATTGAAGTGTGCAAGCCTAACGACTGAGTTCCAGTACAATCTCAGTGAGCAAAACAGATGGTGGGCGAGATTTGGCCCAGGAGTTGTAGTGTGCCAGCCCCTCATCGACATTCTCGTAGATTCTTAAGCTTTAGTCTGCCAAGACCCTCATCTGAGCCCCTGAGAGCTCGGGACAAAGCCTGTCTTTCATGTCTGCCCTGCCCAGGCCTGACCCGGGGCCTGAGGCACAAAAGGACGATAGTGATGGTGGTTGAGCACGTGCACGGCTGGGGACAGGAATGGGGAAGGTTCGGCCAGTCAGTCAACCTTCCACAACCACTTCCCTCTTCCCCAGTCAGACCTTAGCCTGCAAGATGTGGCCTAAAACGGTTTCTAAAACACTACAGTTGTCATGGGATTCTGAGGGTGAGGGGGGAGATTAGTCAGTGAGAAGCTCTTCTTCTTGTGTCCTCTGAAGGGGAAACAAGGACACAGGAAATTTCTTCCTCTCAAATCTTTGGGCGCCGCGTAACTGGCTCTTGTAGAGACTCCCGATCATGGTGGGTGAGCGTTCCAGCTCCCAGATGCTGGCAGGGTCTGGGAAGTCTCATTCCTCAGGCCTGCGCACTGGGGCCGGCAGCAGGCTGACCCCTCCAGTCTCCTGCTGAGACACATTTCTGTCCAGGGCATCCTGCTTCGTTTCCAGCAAGCCGGGGCAGCTCCGAGGCAAGCACTTCTGGCTGTTTCTCTAAAGCAGTGACAATGAGCCATGGTGTTTGGACAGCCCTGAGTGTCTCCAGGGACCTTATGGGGAACAAGAGAATTCCCTTCCCTCCCCCAGTCTCTCACAACCACATGAGGTTTTAAATGCTCCAGTTCTGCCCCAACCGAAACCAGCACTCAAGACCCAAAGCCATGTGGGCAGCTAGTTAGAGAGAAGAAGGAGGGAGAGGCGAAAAGCAGTGAGCTTTTCTTCTTTCCTCCTGCCTGGTCCACACCCCACCTCTCTGCTGCTAAGCACCTTTGTTTTCAGGTGGAGAAGCTGCCCTTTTTCTCCCTCAGTTCGCATGATTTGGAAGCTACAAGACCATGCTCTGTGACCCAGGGGTGGGCGCAGGATTCAGGCCTTGGCAGCCTGTGTGCTTGTCACCCTGGCCACAGAGACGGTCTCAGAGAGCTGCCTTCTGACGCAGGCCGGCCCGATCCAAACCACCTGGGTCCTCCTGCTGGGAATCCTGGGAAGGCTGAGGGCAGCTGCGAGCAGCCACTGCCATCCTCTTTGTCAACAGAGGAGGAGGCAGAGCTGACAGAGCAGGTTCTTGGGACCCTGCTGCAGCCCCTGATCCAGTCTTAAGTGGAGCTTGACACCCCCCTGAAGTTTTCGGGATCGCAAGCCAACAAACTCCCGTTTGTTGTTGTATTTTTTGCCGAAGTCAATTCAAGTCGGCTTTACAGCTCCTGCGACTGGAAGAATCCTGACTAATAGAAGCCGTGTTTACACACCCCGAGTACCAAGGACAGAATGTTACCACGTACAATCGCTTGAGGTTCCCCATTCCGGGAAGAGGGTTTTCCATCGTGTGTGTAAGCAGTGCTGTGCTTTCACCCCGGCACGTTCTCCTGTGAGGAGCAAACACGTAGGGGAACCAGACACTATCCGGGTTCGTGAATTTAGATGCAGCCGAGTTGGTCTCCACTGATGGGCAGCATCTATTCATCAAATGGAGGCTATGCCCCTTTAGGGCCAGTGAAGAGTAAAGCTGGAAGAGACCTCAGGGCGTCTGGTCTGGCCTCATTTGATAAAGGAGGAACGTGATGCCCACAGAGAGCATTGCGTGAGGCTGCCAACATGATTTCCTGGCTGATCCAACACTAGAGTTTAGGCTCTTGACTCCCCTCCCTTTCTTCTGCTGAGTCTCTGCCTCACCTCTTGTAAGCTGCACTATTTCTCTACTAATGAGGGTGTGTGACAATGTCCTTGAAGAAAGATGGAGCCGGTAACTGTGAGCTGAGAGACAGGCTGAATGAGCCAGAAAACCTGGCTGTGCGTGGCCTTGGGCACGGCTCTTGGTCCTTTGAAGTGTCAGTGTCCTTACTTGGAAGATGAGGGACAGAACCAGCCTTTTTCATGTCATAGGGATGTTGTGATGATCAAGTGACGAGGTGTGGAGCCTACTCCATGCTCAGGACACATATAACAGTTAACGAAACATTAACCCATGCTCATAGGAAGCTCATATTTTAGCACACGGCTGCCAATAAACAAACAAAAATATCTGGTAAGTCAGGGGTAGGGTGACCAGATGTCCTGTTTTAAATGGGACAGAACACAGTGGTCCTGTCCCAATGTAAATGCTACATTTGGTCAGCCTTCTGACACCTTAAATTTAGCCCAGCGAGATTAAGCTGACCCTAAGCACCATTTGAAATGGAACAGTGCTGTGGTGATCTGTCCTGTTTCAAATGGGGCATGTGGTCAGCCTCGTCAGAGGGCGTAAGGACTATGGAGGAACGTAAAGCAAGGAGGAGGTGTGAGGGCTACAGACGTGACCTGGCTGGACAGGGGAGCCTCACTGAGGAGGGGACAGCTGAGTGACAACCACCTGAGGCAGGAGAAAGAACCAATCCTACGAATGAGGGATGCAAACACTCCAAGCAAAGCAAACAACTATTTGAGCCCAGAGGTGGACGCCATATAACTGTGCTTTGAAAAACAAGTCTTCCTTCTGGGAAATCCCGGTTTCTTCAAATGCCTTCCAATCTCCTATGTTGCACTTACCAAGGTGGCAAAAAATATAGGTCGAGGTGAACGATAGGTAGAGTTGAAGGTGGGGATGTATAAGTTGGCATACTCTCTCTTCAGAGAAATTTACCAATATGTCATCTCTGTCCTTCTGCCCAGAATTTTAGCTTGTAGGTACTTACACTAAGAAAATGCTGTGCATAGAGATAAGTGCTATGACTTATCTACAAAAGTGTTATTTTTATCTCAGCATTATTTATAACTGTTTAAAATTTGAAACATCCTAAACATCCATCAGCGTGGAATTGACAATAAAGTATGGTATTTCCACCAGAAATTCCAGAAATGGCTCAGTTTGGGCTGGCTTGGCTCATGAACCTATCCCTGAACTGGCTCTATGACCAGGAAGACAGGAATCACTGTTTAATAAGGACAGGTCTGTGTAGCCATTAAATATGGTATTATACACATTTGTCAAAACACTGTGCACTTAAATGTGTGGATTTTATTGTCAATGAGGTTGATTAAAACAAAACAAAATATACAGTGTATTGACTAACACGAGAGATTTTTATTTGGTCAAAAAATGAATTACATGTTATAGATGCCACTTATGCACAAAAGAAAATATAGGAGAATATATTCCAAAATAAGAAAACATTTTCTGAGTAGTGGGCTTAGAGAGGAGTCTTATTGTCTTTTTGTTAAGTAATTTTTTACTGCCTCTGGTTAGAAGAAAAAAAAAAATCACAATACAAGTGGAATACAAAATAAAACAAATGCGTCTATCTCCCTTAAATAGCCACATTTTTACAGCTTCTTGGGCATTCTTCCAAAATGTTTTTGCATACATAAGCACATATGTGGGAATCTGGCTTTCTCTTAGTATAAATAAGCCTCTTGAGAATACAAATGGAGGCAAACTAAATACTCTGCTCTGCACCTTGCTTTCCCCCCTTTAATTCATTTTCAACATCATTCAGTATCAGCACTTGTAAATAAATCTCTCATCTTTTTGAATGACTGGAAATTATTCTATTATATGATGCGCTGTGATAAATTTAATCAGTTCCCCCTACAAAGGACCATTTAATGGTCCCAAATCTTGTGCAAATGTCCTGTTGACATCTTCTTCCTCTAATGTGCCTTTTTGGGCACATAGGTAAATATTTCCCCGTGATCAATGCCTGAAAATGGAATTGCTAGGTCATAGGATCTGTCTGTCATCTTCATTGCACCTTCCCATATTTAACATATTATTTAATTGTATGTTACATGAGTATTGTTTTTTAAGTAAATTACCTTAAAATAGCCTTGCAGAGCCCACAGCTCTCTCAGAAAACTTCACTAAGCGCTACAATTGTTCATTTGACCCTGGGAGGGAGAGGGCCAAGGGCTGGACTCATGGTGGTGCCCTAAGGACACATTCTTAGTAGGTTGCTGAACTTGAGAGGATGACGGCTAGAATTTGAAACAACAGCCTCAATGTATAGTGCATCTTATCGTGCCAGGAAATCTCAGGCCTCCTTCCCAACGATGTACACCCATTTAATAAAGCAGCTGGCAAGGACAAGCCATTGGCTGCAGGAAAAGGGAATGTATCTCTGATATCTTTGGCATCAAAATGCCCTGAGAGAGGCAAAATAGTCAAGAACCCATAAAACTTTCATAGCCCATTAACAGTGGCATGGCAGACTTGGCGGAAACTAAGAATAGAAGAGGTACGTTTGCCTGAAAAAGCAAAAAGAATGGTTGGATTGAAATTCCATAGGCTTCATTGTTCGGACAGAACAGCTTAAAGTCATTATAGAATCTGCCTGCCAAGCAGTGTAAGTGAACCAGGGTCAAAGCAACATACAAGTGACAGACAGACAGTTCTCATTGCAGTTGGCATCTTAGTAGGAACCTGTTCATTGTGTGTTCGGGGGCAACGTCAGAAAAGGGCATTAAAGCAACTGTCTAAACAGGATAAAACGAAAGCATACTTGGCATGTTTCCTCAATGGACAAGAAGGCAAATGTTGGCAACTTTCTTCAAATGGCAAGAGATGCGTTTGCTCAGAACACCCAAACATGGGATTAAATTAACACGATCCAGCTAATTATTTTCCACTCCTTGGTAGGCTGCCCAGACTGATAACCTTTTTCAACTTGTTTAAAAATACACTGTTTTGCTTTGTGATTCTACCTTTAAAAATTATTTGGTTTGCAGTCTGTTGACATTGATACCAGAAACTAACCTCAGGGACTGAATTTACATGAGGCAATAACTCAGCTACCAGATAAAATACACCTAGAAGTCAAGAGGAAGGAGAGCAGTCAAGGTTTCAAAACAACTGATAGAATGAAAAACTTCAGATATGTGTACATTTTCTGCATTGTTCAGTGCACAAGCCTCTGGCTACATGTAACTATCTATACTTAAAGTAATTAAAAGTAAACAAAAATTTAAATTCAATTCCTCCATCATACTGGTTACCTTTCATGTGCTCAAGAGCCCCATGTAGCTATTGGCTGACATATTGGACTGTGCAGGTCTAGAACATTTCTTTCATGATAGAAAGTTCTGTTGGACAGCACTGGATTAGACCTTGGAACTAATTCTCAAAGACCATTATTTGGCCTGTGCAATTTTTACTGGTTCCGCCCATATTTCTGAATGCCACCGCCAGTTAACTCGAACTTATTTTCTTGCTTTGCATGTCACCTGGTAAAATCATATGCAATAATTTGTCTAACTGGAAGCTCTTGGAGCCTAATAAATACCTGCAACATAGTTGGTATTCACTAAATGTTCATCCACTCACTGAATGATTTAATAAAGAAGGGGTAAAAAAGGGAGAAGTCTTCTTATACAAGAACTAACTTTTAACTTTCTAAACAAAACAGCTTACTGCAGAATAGAGACCAAATGTCAAATCAGAGCTCCAGCAAGGGAACTGGACATTGGAGACAGTGTTGTTGTCAAGCTTTAGTACAGCTTTTTTAATTACACTTTTGCTTTTCAAAGCCTCTCCTATCTAAAAACTGGATCATTCTTCCCCCAGAAAAAAAATGGAGAAATATCAGCCCAAAATACCACTCTGAATCTTTTTTTTTTTTTTACCATAATCTTATTTTATTTTGCCTTTATTATCAACCTTCTTCACTTCAGCATACGTTCATAAGATGAAATAATCTCCCCAAATTCCATATTCTAGGGTGTCTGCTTCCTGGTGGTTTCTGTGGAGTCACCTTTATTTGAACAGAGCATACCTTCCAAATCATCGTATTAGGCAGGTTGAGTTCGCGATGGTGTCTTGTCCATAGAGAGTCCCATGTGCATTCTGTGGGCTTTCCAGGCAATGGGGAAGCATGCGGTTCTAAGGCCTTGAACTGTCCAGACATAGGTTGGAATTTTGTCTCTGTCACTAGCACCTGTATTAAACTTCTCAGTGTCTCTGTTTCCTCTTTGGTGAAACTCATTTTAGAGAATCATTGTTAAAACTCAAAAGAATGCCAGCAATTTGCACTGCAACCTTCAAAGGTGGCTGACCCCATAGTAGGCCCTTACTAAGTGACAGCTACTCTTGCATTGTGATTGATCAGTAACATGGAGGAGAGAACATGGCCTTCCTCACAGGAACGTGTTCTGTTTCTAACCTTGTCCATAGACTTCAACTGCCAACTCACTTTTGAATGCCCCCGTTGCCAACAAATGGATGATGAAATCATTGATCTTTACTTGTCTCTGATCCATTGTTCCTAGAATGAGTAGCAGGATATGGTATGAAAATTGTAAGGCGGCCCCCACAGTCTTCACCCCCTAGTGTTACTCCCACAATCACATGGTAACAGGGATTTTGTAGATGTGATTAAGGTTACTAATCAGTTGACTTTGACATGGAGAATTATCTGGATGGGCCTAACCCAAACACATGAGTTCATTAAACGTAGAGTTTTGTCCAGCTGGTGGAAGAAGGGGAAGTCAGAGAGATTCAAAGTGTGGAAACGGTCTGATGCAGGAGGGAGGTTGTGGTGCAGGCTTTGAAGTTGGATGGGGCTGAGTGCAAAGGATCTGGATGAGGCCTCCAAAAGCTGATGGCAAATCCCCGGATGACAACCAGCAAAAGAATAGGTGACCTTGGCCCCATAGATGCAAGAAACTGGATTCTGCCAACAACTGCAATGACCCTAGAACTAGATTTTTCCTGAGTCTTCAGGTAAACCCCAGTCTGGCTGACACGTTCATTTCAGCCTTGCGAGACCCTAAAAGGAAGGCCTACCTGAGACTTCTGATCTATAGAAGAACTGTGAGCGAACAAATGAATGAGAAGTTTCTGGTATTTTGTTATACATCAGTAGAAAACCAATATATAGCAGATAGAGATGGGAACTGGGGAGCAGCAATAGAATGACAGTGACCTGTAGCCAGCACAGACGTGAGCTAAGACAGAAGGGAGGACATTGGGACAAGGCGAGAGTGACTAAAATGATGTAAACTTGACTTAGTCTCCGATACAAATGAAATATTGTGAAAGTGCAGAGAGGCAAAGCTGAGGAGGCCTGATATTACCTTGGATTTGCCTGAGGAGAAAAAAAAATTAAGTACTTGTCCTTATTTCATAGCATGCAGAGAGAAAACACATAAAGACACCAGATGAACACCCTTTAAAAGTGAATGCAGCCATCTAGAAGCCAACGAGCTACACCTGGAGCAGGTCCTTCCCTCTGAGCCCTCAGAAGGAACGGGCCCTGCCAACATTTGACCTTGGACTTCTCACTTCCAGAACTGTCAGAGAGGACTCGTCTGCTGTGTAAGCCCCCAGCCTACGGCAGTGTTTTAAAATAGCAGCCCTAGGAACGAGTAGCAGGATCTGTCTTAGTTTGCTAGGGCTGCCATAGCACAGTACCACGACTGGGAGGCTTAAATGACAGAAACGAACTGTCGCACAGTTCTACAGACTAGAAGTTCAAGATCAAGGTGTTGGCAGGGCGGGTTCCTTCTGAGGACTGTGAGGGCTGTTCTCGGCCACTGTCCTTGGCTTGTGAATGGCTGTCTTCCTTCTCTGTGTGCTCACATCATCTTCCTCCTATGTGTGTCTCCATGATCAAATTTTCCCCTTTTATAAGGATAGCACCCCGATGGCCTCATTTTAACTTCGGTGCCTTTATATAGACCCTACCTCCAAATAAGGTCACATTCCAAGGGACTAGGTATTAGAATTTCATCATGTGAATTTTGGGTAACATAGGATTTTTCAGGATAAAATATTTGTGACTATAAGTGAAGCTTGTGGTGGTCAAAGCCTCACATTGGGATGGTGTGACCTGAACCCAGTCCCCAGAGCTCTGACCCTGTGACCTTGGACAAGCCACACCACCTGCCATACCTGTTTCCTCATCTTTAAAACAATAACATTTTAAACATTCAGTTCTATGATTACATTTTATTTTATTATGTCCTGTAGTTTCTAAGGTACTCAGAGCAATGCAAAAATGAGACAACCTAGTTCAGCAATCATTTAAGGCACACCTTCTATGAGCCAAGCACTCTGCTGGGTGACAAGAACACAGAACGGGGCTTAGGACAAGCACTTTACCTCAGGAAGCTCTCAAGTTAGTGGACTTGAGGTGTCAGATTTTTAAACTGGCAAATTAAAAAAAAGTCACTTCAGTAATGGTGTCGCCTGCCAGCTCTCACCTCAGTGCATGAACGTGGAGAATGAGGCTTAGGCCTCTGATCAGAAGAGTGAGAACATAACTGTAAAAGTGGGGAGGGAACGAAAATGTACCGATCCCCACAACACATCAGGTACTTTACTCCCATCCACCCCTAATGCTCAAAATGGTTCCAGCAAAACCAAGTCCAAGAGCAAAAGGCAAGGGAGAAAAATCCAACCCCTTTAAGAAGCGTTAGCATGAGGAATTTCTGGTGGGTATTTGT
This sequence comes from Craseonycteris thonglongyai, assembly GCA_004027555.1. Taxonomy (NCBI): domain Eukaryota; kingdom Metazoa; phylum Chordata; class Mammalia; order Chiroptera; family Craseonycteridae; genus Craseonycteris; species Craseonycteris thonglongyai. The sequence continues at coordinate 62,151 of PVKE010002106.1, forward strand.
ACGTTATAGCTCAGCATAGTGGATCTATAATCCCATAACACCAAAAAATACGTTTTTTAAACCTCTAGAGGGTTTAAAAGCTATGAACAACCTGAATACATAATCACACCATTTGCGGCTTTATATTTTAAGAGTCAAAGTTTAAAGGTGAATCCTTTGAAAATACAGAAATAAAAGCCGAACCACCATTAGAGAAGATCAAGTTTGGATTTAGAGCCGGAAAAGCTAAAATGTTCCTTGGATATTTCTAATGATTGCCTGCTGAACCGAAGAGACGTGATCTATGTCTTAGTTATAGACTTAAAGGTACATTGGATCCACAAGAGGATAATTGGGGGAAAACTAGTGATGATGACAATGCTAATGAAGTAATAATAGCACTCCACTCTGCCCGTGGTCGCCTTCTGGGTCCAGCCAGCTTGCACTAGCTTTCAACTGCTGATCATCACAGCATCTGTCTTCATTCCCGCAGCTGACAGGCAACCTCCTACCTTTGAACTGAGTAAATAAACATGACAGTGAGCCCCTTAACGAATGCCCACCCATGATTATTATGAAGGCTTTGGGCCAGTGTGTTCTAAAACTGCAGACTGATTTAAGGAGGCCTTTGCCATTTACTGGAAACTCATGTTGAACGGGAAGACGTATTGGGGCCAGTGATTCTAAAATAATAAATACAAAAGACATGGGAGTCAGGTCCAAACCCACACAAAAACGCCTGGCAGGTTGCAGAGCAAATCTAAACATACAACCTTGTACGGGCGCAAATGTGCAGAGAAAGCACCCAGCTCTTGTCATCCCGGCCCCACTATTTATAAACACTCTTCAGGCCAAGGTTCAATTTTAGCTCGTTCTCATGCTGATGACTACAGTTATCTGAAAGTAAAAATAAAAACTTACCTTTTATCAAGGCTTCCCAACATAGGGTCGGTTTTTTTTCACTGCCTAGCAGGAAAACTGGGGTTAGGAGTTTGGACATCATTTTGAGTGACAGTCATTTCATGGGCTAGATACATGATGCAATATTGCCTAAGTCTGAGGAGGAGAGAAATCGAGCAGTTGCCCTTTCTTATCGGCTTCCTCTCTGCCTGGCTGTCTTCATTTTCCCCTTTGTTAGACTTACTTGCGGGTGCATATTCAAACAGATCGCTGCTTGCCGGCATATGCTATTTCTCCTCGGGGAAAGGTTGAAGAAAGTACAAAAACGCTCTCCAGCGCTGTATTTGCCAGTAATTTCTGGATCCGTTCTGGGCTGACCTCATCCGTACCCTCCCTCCAGCGCCCATCAACATAATGGATGATGTGTCACTTCTCCCTAGCGACGCCGCACGAAGAGTAGTGCTGGGGTAGGGATTTTTGCTTCTCCCGGATGAATAATTCGGGAACCACAGCCCTTTCACTGTTTTCTTTAGATTAGGGAGGATCTTGGTACATAAGGTTGCAGTCTTGACAGAGAAGGAGCGGGCTTTTCAGATCATAGTGGAAAGGGTCCCCATTAGTGGAGTTTCCTCTAGGGGTTTCACCTAATAGTGCAGCTAGACCGTTCAGACTGGGGTCAGATTGGCGTGAATAGAATTCTCACTCGGTGAAGACAGAAAGCCACTTCACCACCTCTTTTCAGACTCCATTCCTTCCCCAGTGGGTAGGCGTCATGTTATTACCTCCTCATGGGGATGGTGTGAGGTTTAAAGGCCATAGTCCTGCAAGAGCCATTAGCAAAGTGGCAGCTACCTGCAAGCCTCTCTGCTGACCAGAACGAACACGAGGCTCCCACGGGAACTGGGTCAGTTCCCAGGGTGAGCTCTTCAATCCACAGTTACTAACTGGGTGCAAAGAGGATGCAGAGGAGGGCTTCCACTTGCTTCAGGAGGTGGCATTTGGGGGTTTTCATACAGGCGTGATTAAGAAAACACTTGGGTACCTAGACATAAAGATGACCATGGGCTTGCTCCTCTGGACTGAACCGGTAATGGTGTTTCTACAGTTAGGGTCCGACTGTCAAAAAGGGTCATGACAAGTGTGGGCCAAATGCTTTCCCCGCCCCTAATGGCCAAACGGGCTCATTATGGGTCAGGGGTTCTCAACGTCCAGTGGGTCCCGGCAGCAGCTCCTAGGAACTGGTCCGAAATGGGATCCTAGGCCCCGCCTCTTAATCAGAAACTGGAGCCCAGGGACTTGTGTTCTAGCACATTCTTCAGCGAGAGTGACGCATGTTAGGAAACACCTTTTCCTCGCCATATATGTATCTCTTTACATTGATATTCTTAATGTAAAACAGAGAAAATAAACATAAACGCCCCTCTTCTAATCCTACAGTTGCTGGGATGAGATTGAGCCCACCTTGGAAAGAAGTTTTTAGAGTACATGTCAGTAAACAGAGTTTGCATATGTCTGCATTCTAGAAGTCACTGGTTCTTAAAGGAGCTGATCAATCTAAATAATCAGTCATCTTGTGAAAGGCCTTCTGAGGTGGGCGCTACATGCAGTTCAACCAACGAACTAGGATGTTTGTTCACCCAGTGGGATCCTTTCTTTATTAGAGATTTGCACTAGGAATTAGTAGCATGTAGGCTTTTAGTCTCTGCAAACACTGTAGCGGGGGTTAGAAATCCCAAAGTGAAAGGTGTTCATCTGCTTGCTCTCAAAGTCTGAGATAAGGACCGATGTCAAAGCTCTTCAGTGTCAGGAGCAAACCTGCCCGCTAGACGTGAGTGAAGGGATGCCTGAGACGAGCCTGGGGCTGCTGCTCCCAGGGTGCTCCTGTCCTTAACATCAGCCCCGCCCACTTCCCATCGGCAGCAGCCACTGAGTCACACTGGCTCCATTCCTAGCTGCAGCGATGGGCCCCAACTCAATGAAAGGCAGGGGGATCCTCTCCCCCTCACCATAGCGATTGTCTAGGGACCCCAGCCTGGCCAGGTAAAACAGGCATTTCTCTGGGCACAGGGGTCAGTGTAATCTAAACACGGGGACTTGTGTGAGGCTACAGGCGCTGCAGAGTGGGGGGGTGGGGAGCTGGTTGCCCCCACGTAGAGCAGCCTCCTGCAAACCAGGCTGATGCCGAGGGCCATACATGTCAGTTCATATTGTCATCAACATCAAGTTGATAGTGTTATCAAGCCCAGCCCTTGAAGAAAGTAAGATGCCTCCAAGAGCTTCTACACGGGGCCTCCTAGCAGAAGGAAACCACTGCAGCAGGCACCGGACACAGCAGCACTCAAGAACGTTCAAGAACAAGAATTAAGAAGGAACGTGAGTTGAAAGTGACTGTTTATAAGGCTTGTAGTAAAAAACAGTTAAACCCTTGAGATGTTAACTCAAAAAATAAGGGCCCCCAGAGGGAAAGGATTAGGCGAGGCTTCAGGAGGATGTGAAGTTCTTGAAGTGAGGTGCCAATCATCCAGACGAAGAGTAACGGCACCTCCCATGACAAGTGGAAACATGTCAGGTAGAAGGACCTGAGACAAAAAGCCCAAGTGACCACAGCAGAGACAGGAAGGACAAACGCGGTGTAAGACCTGTGGGCACACAGACACCAAGTGTGATCAGCAGCTGCTCTCCTGGATTGACGTGACGATAGCTCCAGAGGGAGGCAGTCACACGGGCCTTTTAAGCAGTGTCTTGGCTCTCCTCCTAAGAGCAAGGGAAAACTCTGACATGAAGGGTCCACGTGTGTCATGACAAGTTTTGACAAACCAAAGGCTTAGTTCTCAGACGATTAGAAAAGGTGTGATGACATTAGTGTCTCATCCTCTTAGCAGAGCCCGAAGATTTGCACCGTGGCTATGATGATTGTGCAGGAAGGTAAGAGACAAGTGAGCACTCAGGCACAGGACCCCCGCAAAGGAGCCCCACGCCCCCAAATCTGGTACCAGCCCTCCTTGGCACCAGACGCTGTCATGGGAATGAGCTGCGGCCATTCTGATGGCAAAGATTTTCCCAACCTCCTCTCTGGGGCTTTGGTTCACATTCCTGCAGCTCACTCACCCTCTCAGTGTTCCGCCATCGGTCATATCAACACCAAAGTAGTCTGCTGCCTCTAATGACAGCTCCTCTATGGTTAGACAAGCTCACATTTGTCTTGACGTGTGCATGTTCCTGAAACCTGGAATCATTGTCCAGCAGGTCCTTGAACGGCACGGTCTAGTTGTGATGTGGATGAGAAAAAACAAGTCGATTCCCAGACAGGGCCACGATGTGCGTGGAGTTCACACGTGAACCCTGTGTCCGCGTGCGCTTTCTCAGGGGACTCCAGCTTCCGCCACATCCCAAAGATGGGCACGCAAGGGGAACTGGCCTGTCTGTCTCCGTTGTCCTTGTGTGAGTGAGCATGATGTGAGCAAGGGGCCCCGCGGTGGAGGGGTGTCCTGCGCTGTTGCGTCCCACCTAGCCCCCCTCCCCAGATGGCAGGAGAGGCTCCGACCACCCGAGACCCTGAAGTGGAATCAGTGCATTGGGAAATAGTCCTCTTGTTTTTATTAATCTTTCTTAAAATGTGTGTTGACCTCACATTTATTTCAATGTGTAACACGAGATGAGGTTTGGGTCTTTAGGTAGCAGTTCGGTCATGGTTTTGATTCCTTGTCTCTTATCTTGCTCAGTTGGCCTGCAGAATCATCGTCGCTATGCCCACAACCCTGCGTCTCTACGAAGAGGAAGGGCTATTGTACAGTTTCCACACCTTTTCTAATAGGCTGAGAAATAGGGATTTGACTTGTCTTCCTGCACAGCTTACTGCGATGGTAGCTCTCCTCGTCTATACTTAGTTACGTGTTCAGTTCTTTTCTCCTACGTGCCTTCAAGCACAGGAATGTTTTATTGCTCTTGGTATATCTCCTGCCCGCTCCAGCAAATAGTACCTACTAAGACCTGGCAGAAAGTAGGAGTCAAATAATTATTGAATTAATAGATGGCCGATAGTGAGTAGTTATATGAATATGATGAAAGGATATTTCTTTAAGTTTCCTTAAGGAATATAGATTTTTTTTCCCGCCGTCATCTGGGCTGGATTTGAAATACCTCCTGGAACAAGCTCTGTGCTAAATGCTTTACATGCAGTGACTTGTTGAATTTGCAAAGGAACGCTTCCTGGATGGTATGTTCTCTCCCCTGAACTAGCACATGTACTGAGCTCGCATTGATCTGCCCCAGGGTGGCCAGCTCACCATTTCTCAGCTCTGGCCTCGCTGATCCCACAGCCTGTCCGCCCAGCCACTCCATTGACACATTTTAAACAAACCCTTCCCTGAACTAGGTTTTCAAACTAAGGAATTGAGTCCTCTGGAAGTCCCATGCAGTGATGATGGCACCTGGAGTTGCTGTGTGGGGAACATTCTAGGGTGAGGGATGGATGGCTTCTGATTCCTTTGTACCATAAAGACCACGTCAGGAAAAGTCACCATGTCAACAGAACCTGGCCCATTTCTCTCTTTCCAGGGGATTTTCTTTTATCGTACTTCAAGTGGGAAGGGTTTATCTTTACAGTTCAACTTTGAAAGCAGAAATGCATTCTTGCTAAATCAGACACCTCTTTTCCTTTGGAAAGAAAAGTGGAAAGAATTACAAAACACCATAGTGAGATGCTGCTGCAAAATATTCAGTCTAGATTAAATTGAGTGGGGAGGTCCCATTATATATTTGGACATGTCAAATCGCATTCCTGAAACATGCTGTGTTAGGAACTGCTAGTTGCTCGCCTTTCTCTGTAGTAAGAGGCTGCCGATTTTTAGCTTGGTATCTGCCCACCTAAAACAAAGACTATACTTATCAGTGTTGGGCCATGTGCCTAAATTCTGGCCAATACTATGTCATCGGAATCTTCCAGAGCAGTCTGCTGCCATGTTTCCTTTGTGCCATCTTTTTCATTCCTTCTTTCCTGATGGCTGGAATTTTAATGTGTTAGCTGGAGGTAAGGCAGCCATCTGGGACCATGAGGTGACCACGAGGATATAGAAGCCATGCACAGTGGAACAATAAGAGAGAGCACACTGAGGTCCCTGGGGTCTTCATGGAATACAGCCTTCATAGTAACCTCATATTACCTACCTCCAGATTTTGACATGAAAGAGAATAAACTTCTATCTATTATATAAGCCATTGCTATTAGTTTATTCATTTAAGACAAACCTAATCACAGCTTACAGACAGACCAACAACACTTAGTGAGACCCCAATAGTAATAATGATTAGACTACAAATATGAATGTCAACCTGGTGCCAACCTTGTAACAGGATCAATTTCTATTCCTATGGAGATTTTATACAACTGCTGATGGAAATGGTGGTCATTTCTTGGGGGGCTGGGGAATTAAAGACTTAATAGAGAAGAGAAATGCAAAAAAAAGAACAAACAAAAAAAACCATTCACTGGGTAAAAGGCAAGAAGGAGAGTTACCTAAGAACTAGAGAGTAAGTGAACAAATAAAAGGTTATATGAAATGGTTCAATCAGAAGTAGAAGTTGGAAGCAAGTTTCAGTTAGACCGTCAAGACCTCTCTAAGACTTACCGCCTATACCTGAGAAGACAGGAAGGCTGGGGAGCTTTTCAAATGATTCTTCCTTCCCCGACTCCATTCCTTCTGTGCCAAAGCACTTTTCCAACTGGGGATCTTGTTCAAAGAGGGGCTCTCCAAGACTCTACTTTTCTAATAAGCACCAAAACGGTGCTCACATTGCTGGTCCACCAATGGACCACGCTTTGAGTAGACTCTATAGAACTGCTAAAGTGATCTCTTTAAAACCTAAATCAGTGGGTCCCCTGTTTAAGCCCTCCAATGGCTTCCCCCTGCTGTTAGAGTAAACCCAACTCGCGCTGTGCCCCTTGACACCCACCGTGACCTGGCTCTAGCCCGCATCTCTGGCTGCCCTTCAATCCACTCCCTGACGGGCCCACCCCCCTCCCGCCACACTGGACTTATTTCAAATCTGCCCGCTTTATCTCAGCACCCTGTTTCATTTTGTAATGACACTTATCAATATCTGGAATTCCAATGATTCCAAACCTGTAGAAGATAAGTGGCTGGACTTTATAGTATGTACCACTGTATATGCAACACCTCACACAGTGCCTGATCCAACATGGGTGTTCAATACAAATCAATACCAAAAACCAAGGTAGCAAACATAATTGATCCTGGGGCACAGAATTCTGATGGACTAGAGGAACTGGAGGACTGAGTGACACACGCACACACATAGCCTGGTGTCCTAGAGGCATTGACTTCAATTTAAGTCAAATCCCCACAGCAAATCACACCAGAACTGACCACCGTGGTCCCAGCAGAGAGCTGATCTCCAGCAATGTCTGACACAACAAAAGCCTATGACAACAAGTGCACTGGGGCACTGCCTTGGTGTTTATTGTAAGAGCCAGAGCCTTTAGGCCCCAGGGAAATGCTTTTGAAATAGTGATGATTTCTGTGGCAAAGGAGGTGGAGCCCAGAGTCACCGCAACAGAGACAAATTTCTGAATGTAACGCCCATTCCCAACAAAGGCCTCGGAAGAGTGGAGGCGCGGCCTTTCTTCCTCCCTCTGCAGGCTCCGCTGCAAAACCCAGGCCAGGTTTGGCCAGCTCGTGGCAGGGAAAGTGGCCATCACGTGTTTCCTTTCCACTCACCCCTGACTCCCTCCCCAGGGCTGGAAATAAAACATTTGGAAGGTCTGAGAACATTCAAAATAAGCTTTCATTTGGAAATAACGGCCGCCCGTGCTATGCACATAAATAAAAATTCATACTAAACTTAAACACCCTTATAAGGTCTCTGTAAAGGCTGCTTTTTCTCTATAAATGTCCGAAAAGATAATTAAGAACAGGATGACTTAGCCATCTAGGTTGATTAAACGTCTATGTCAGGGTCAGACTAGAAACAATGCCTAGCTACATTAACATACAAATTGCCCACAGTGATTAGTCTATTTATTTTACTTGCTGACAATATTTCTGGAATTAAGTCATTGTTAATGTACATCTGGAAGGAAAGACAGGACCACCTACTTCCCATCCAAGAAGCCATCTCCTCTTACCTCCCATTACTAGCATTCTGTCCCTAAATTTTCAGACCCTTCAGAGCTTGGAAAGGGACCAGGGTACCACGTATCAGAGAGCTACTAAAACTGCACCCCAAACTCAGCTCACGGCCTCCCCCATTCACCCGTGCAACAACGTCTCTGCCCTCTTGAAATTTCTTTGCCTTTTTTATACCTTCCTTTTGCATCAGGGTACATTCTTCAAAATCCTTTTGGGAAATAACATACTCTTTCCAAAGGTAACGCGTTAATCACGTGCTGTTATCGACCTAAGAGTAATGGCTAATGTTGGGTGCTAACCACGTGCAGAAACCCGGGTTACTTGTGTTGTGCTTTTTATTTCAATGTATGTTGAGAAAAGGTCTGCAAGGAGGTGAGGGTATAAGTACTCGCATCCTCCTCTCCCAGGTACAAGAAACCAGGATTCAGAGAAATCGAAATTGTTGACTGCGTTCACATAGCTACAAGTCATGGCAGCTGGGAAGCTGAGGGGGCAGGCCGTGCGCTGAGCACTCAGGCCCGCTGTCTCACAGATGGCATGTTCGAGCTGTGGGTTCTGCTTCTCGGGGGATGCCTGGGCCCCAGTGTGAGCTGCTGAAGATTGAGACGAAGCTTTCTTCCGCAGCCCCATCATCATTCATGTCCCTGGTAGCAAGGCAAATTCCTCGTGTGCCCCAGACATACTTGTTGATCTTTAGCACACGAATGATTTGGGTAATTTTCCTTTGGCTGTTCTTTGGCTTTGATGGCCAGTTCTCTGGCACTTATCTAAGTCATGTTTATTAATATGACTGCTAGGAGGTTTTTAAAGAGCCGGTCATACTTACAGGCTGAACACACAGTTCTAAAAAGAGTCTCCCAACGCAGCTGTAAAGAAAACAAGGCACTTGGAGTAGAAAGTAAAAGGAACCAGGATCCAACCTTGCTCATCAAAGCGGTGTGAACTTGGGTTTGTTGGGATTGGCAGGCCACCACTGTTGTTGGGCAGGTAAGTTTCCCTCTCTGAGCCTCAGCCCCTTTGTCTGCAAGAGGGGGTGATGAACCTATCATCCCCTTGAGGATATTAAAGGAGACAACAAAGGCAAAGAAAGAAGCACAATAACTGTCAAAGAATAAATGCTCAGCCAATGAGAAATACTAGCGTTGTTGACCCCTGCCTTAGGTTCCATGCAACATAACTAATAATGATGATGGCTGCTAGCCATTTATTTAAGATTACCTGCATACCAGGCTTGTTCTAAGCACTGTCTGCCCCTTAACTCATTTCATGCTCACCACAGTTCTATGAGAAAGGGCTGCTGTATGTCCATCTCACAGATGGCATGTGGAGGTCCAGAAAGGTACACTTATCTGCCCAACGTCACAGGCCAATTCCGCTTTGGAAGCGGGCACACGCTCTTGACTGTAATGCCGTGGGGGAAGTCGGTGCACGTCCAGTGGACATCTGGCCAGAACTATGGGAACAGGAGAAACAGCTTAACTTGGCTTCCCGGGCTCTGCTTCTCTGCCCCCACCCCACACTCTGGCTCCCACCCCCTGCACCACACTGTGATTTTTAAGCCAATGTGTAACTATGGGGAAAACAGGAGACAGGTTTCTTCCACCAGAGCTTTCTCAACTGGAGCCTCTCAACAATTTTAAAAATAAAGCGGTGATGTCATGGTTGTTGAGACACAAGGAAGAGTAAGAGAGAAGTAGTAAAAGTGTTACAAATAAGCAAGCGCTTGCTGTTCTCTACCCCTTTTCCACCTCTAATCGCCAACCTCCTACCAGCCTCTGGTTTCATCCAACTGATTCCTCCTCATCCGCTCGGTTTCGGCTTTGACCTCACTTCCTCCAGAAGGCCTACCTGGACCCCAGGACAGCCCATGCCACCAGGACTGAGCAGCCATCTCGGGCTCCTGCAGCAAATGTCAGCGTTTTGGAAGAACAGTGGCCTGTAAGCAGCATGAGGATAGGATTAGGCACAGGCCAGTGCCAGGCCTCGAACCCAGGGTCTCACAATTGCAAGGCAAGCGCTCAACCACTGAGCTATCCCAGCACCTCCATGAAGCAAAATTCTTAAACACCAAGTGTTTCACAACCTGAAAAGGTTGTAAACAACTGTGGAAAAGTAACAGCCAGTCTATTGTCTTAGGTCACTCAATAATTTGGAAACCTGAGGACGTTTTAACAGGACTTACGATTACAACGGTCTTTCTGAAGGGGCCCAAGTCCCTCCTTCTGTCCTTGAATCTCATTCCACTTCGTTTGGTTCCCTCTGAAGGTAATGCTTAGGGACTGAATGATAATTATGACATTTCCCTTTAGTGTTCTCTTCTCTGAATTTAATAACATCAACTCCCTAAACTTTTCCCTATAAAAATCTATTAATAATTTTTATTGCGTTCCCACTTCTTCATATTATTTATATCTTAACACTTATTGTTAAATATCACAAAGAAAAATAGTAAGTTTGAGGTCCTTATTCTTACTTTTGTTCTCTTTTGTTCTCTGATGGCTTAAAGAAAAAAAAGAAAAACAATTATATCTACAAATTGAGGAGTAAGGTATGGGTTTGGTAATGGTCAATTGGTTTCAGCCACTTTTTCTTTTTTCTATTTGAGGCTCATATCTTAAAACATGCTCGACATTCTGGAGGAGCATGTTCTAGAAGGCAGAAATGAGGTGAAGTCCATGGGTTAAGATAAGCACATACATTACGTCAATAGAAATCATCCCACATTCTTCAGAATGGTCCCATTTTAAATATCCAGACCTGTTTTTCCATGAGTAGAACTCCTAAGTGTCATATTTATTTCCTAATTTGGGGCTCAAAAAATATGGGCAATGTGTACATAGCATATAATCTCTAAGGATCTTAATATCAGTAGGAAACATGAATTGCAGCCTCTCTGTGTCGCTGGTGCTATGCTGGTCATTCATAGATAGTTTCTCTTCTAATCATGAAGACATCTTTACGAGAGAGATGTTACTTGTAGCCCCATTTCACAGATGAGGAAAATAAAGCCCAGAAAAACCTGCCCGTAGGCGGCAGGGCCGGGACTCCCACCTGCGTGACAGTGTACTCTAAGCTCTAGACACGTTGCTTAAAGCTGTATGTACTGAGTTGGGGGTTTTGGTTTTCTCTTTGGTTTTTAGTAAATGACCTGATCCCGCATTGTGTACATAGTAGCTTCCTGGTAACTCTCTGGTGTTTGACGTGAGGAAATAGGAACTTTCATACTTTGGGGACAAGACTGTAAATGGGTTCAGCCACTTTGGCAGCATCTGGAAGAGTTAAGGATGTGCATACGCTGGGGCCCAGCCATGTCCCCTGGGCCCGATGGCAGATACAACTGACTTCCAATCACCTTCCACAGCCCCAGGCCATCCAGAAATGTGCTTCTAATTGGCTGAGGGGCGAACCTCGTGATGCTGTTCTGGCCAATAGTGTAGAAAAATCACTATGTGGGGCTCCTAGGAAAATTTGTTTACAGGGACAATCTGACGAGGTGGCTTTATCAGACTTTTGTTCTTTCTCCTTCTATCCGAATGGGACGTGACACAAGGCCAGGAGTGGCTGTAACTATCTGGTGACCATACAAGAACAAACCAGAGGAGAAAAGTGTATCCCCTAAAGATGGCAGTGTGGAGAGATGGAAGAAATCCCCTTAGCGTCATGTCACTGCTGTGGCTGTCCTGGAATACTCTTCCTGGCTTATCATTGCATATAGGAGGAAGAATGACCTCCCGTGCCACCAATTCACCGCTCACAGCTCTCTAAAGAAACTCACACATGTGCACAAGATGACATACACAAAAATCTGTAATGGGAAAAATGATGAAAAGCTTTATGCCCATCAAAAGAGAGATGGATAACCAAATGGTAGCATATTCACGCAATGAAATATCACAGAGCAATGAAAAGGGAATGAACTTAGTCCATACATATCCACAGAGATCATTCTGGAACCCGAAATGTCAAGTGAAAAGGACAAACTGCTGAATCACGTGTGTCAATACAATGAATTTGGGGGAGACACAATTCAGTTCATAATATGCTTCCTTCTATTTTTAAAAACTCATATAAAAATTCTATATGTTTTATGGCTATATGAAGATATACTGATGTAAAAACATGCCTAGGAAAGAAACACAATAACTTGAAGGAGGGAGAAAGGGATGGAATTGGAAAGTGGCAAAGAAGGCACTTAAACTGACCCTGTAGTGTTTTATTTCACAAAATAATTGGAGCCAAATACAGCAAACGATCCTAACATCTGTTAAATGTGGGTGGTGGATCCATGGTATTTGCTCAATAATTCACTGTGTTTTTCCACAAATTTCAAATGCTTTACACTTTTAAAAAATTGGATTAAAAAAAAAGGGAGCGAGACTGTTGCAAAAAACCAATTGGGTATTTACATAAAAGTCGTCGGGCAAACATTAGGCGACATGTGAAGTGGTGTATTCTATTATTATCATTACTGTTGACTGAGAAGACTGTGGAGTGAAAAAGTCCCACAAGCCCTGAAAAAAGCGTAGGATGAGACGATTTAGGGCGGTGGAGGACAAGGAGTGTTATGGGCTGAATTATGTCTCCCCAAGACCCAGATGTCTAAACCCTAAACCCCAATATGATTGCATTTGGAGATAGGGCCCTTATGGAGATAATTAGGGTTAAATGAGGTCATAAATGTGGGACCCTGAGCCACTGGATCTGACGTGCTTAGAAGAGGAAGAGACAGCAGGCGTACACCCACACAGAGCAAAAGCCATGTGCTGACACAGTCCAGCGTGCCTGCAAGTCAAGGAGAGAGGCCCCGGGAAAAAGCAGGGCTGCTCACACCTTGACCTTGCACTTCCAGCCTCCAGAGCTGTGAGAAAAGAGATTCTGTTGGTTCAGTCATGCAGGCTGTGATATTCTGCTATGGCAGCCGGAGCTCACGACTGGAACTGTGGTTGTCAACACTGAATGGGACTGAGCAATGGGGACATTAAAGAACTTGGGGTGCAGGGGTCATTTTCGGTGGTCACAAAACCTGAGGGGCACAAAGGCAGCACCCAGGGAGGCCAAACGTTATTCAGTTCAATCCTCACAACAAAAATGAATGCTGCATCCCAAATGCCTTTCAACTAGTCTGCTGGACATTCCAGTGGATGAGAAACCTGTGTGTAACTATGTAAAGGTGCACCAAGGTGCAAAAAAACTGGAGGGGAGCCAGGTAATACTATATGCTGAATTTTCCAGGAATAGATGATGTATCTTCTGGGAAGATTGTGCTTTGTTTTCTTCAGAACTTTGTTAAAATGTACTCGCCACCATTTTGGGAACTCATATCACTGACGGTAAGGTTCTTAAGGGTGTTTTAATTTCCCACACAACTTGTCCTTATCAGCCTTCACTCAATGCTGTTGTATATGCCAAGAGCCAACCCACAAAACTTTATTTTTGTCCATAAAGTTTTATTATACAACAGCCATGCTTGTTCATTTACATATTATCTATGGCTGCTTTTGTAGTACAAATAGCCTAAAATATTTACCATCTTACCCTTTACAGAAGTGTTTGCCCACCCCTGGTATACACCTGATTCTGCATCTAGTACTAACATCCAATTACTTTGTACCTAATCCAGTTTAATCCTAGAATATTTACCTATTCAAGTGTGCACAATTTTAAATTATTTCCCCTTTAAGTTTTATTCATTATAGCGAATACATTATGTGGATCCTTTAGAAATTGTATAGAGAGCTATGTATCTGTGATGTTCATTTTAGGGAAGAAATGGAATTCATTTCAGGAAAGAGGGCAAGTATTTCCAGATATTCTCAGAGTTTAGAACAATCATCCTAGACCTAACAGAACAAAGACCATAAAGAACAAGGAAAGAGTGACCAAGAAGAACACTAAGAGGTGCCATGCTGAAGCTGAACCGACCAGGGGTTCCACGGGAGAGTTGATCTGTCCATCACTTCATTCGGGAACTGGTACCCAGCAGGCGCTCAACAAGCACTCGGCTGAATGATTCGGTAGATGGAGGAGTGGATGAGGTGTACACATGACCGAGGGAAAAAGACCTGGAGTAGTGAGGGTCCTGACTCCGGGGCTCATCCTGCAGCAGCTCAGTGGCCATTTGCTGGGCTGTTTGTAGAATGGATTCCTTTACACAAGGGGTAACTGAGTGGACTGGACAACGCACTGGGTCTCTAGACCTCCATTTCTAAGGTTGAGACCTAACCCACCACGGATGCAAAGCTCACTCCTGGGAGCAGCAAAGAGCATGCTCACATTTTGGACTGAAGATGGCATAGAGCTGTCTAGAGGTGCCCATCCTCCTGCCCTCATCCCTCCGCTACTTCTAGGAGGCAGTACCGAGAGCGAGTGAGCTTGGGGAAAGCACAGAAGAGTCTGAAATCAAACAGACCCGGGGTAGAGGGCGCACTGTTGGCAAAAACGGGCATCAAAGTTCTTGCCATCCTTGAATGTTCCTTACGTTGCAATACGCTGTTGTAGAGCCTGCCATAGAAGCTGAAGTCTACTGCTCGCCCTTGGCTCTGGGCTGGCCTGGTAGCTTCCGTTGAGCAATAGAATGCAGCGGAAGGAATGTAGTGGGACTTTGGAGTCTAGGTCTCAATCAAGAGGCCTTGTACGGTCAGAATGTGCAGCCCCGTGGGATAAAGTTTGGTCTCGCTCAGGGATTGGCAGCGGACGGGCCACCCTTTGCTTTTGTAAGTAAGGTTTTACTGGAACACAGCCATGCCCATTTGTCTAGGTGTTGTCTGTGGCTGCCTTCACATGGTCACAGCAGAGTGACTGCATCAGAACCAACGCTGCACAATGCCAAAATTCTATGTGGCATTTTACAGGCAATGTGGGCTGAATGCTGGTCTCGCTGCTGCTGGAATGGACCAGGTTGCACAGAGAAGAGCAGTCGTCCCAGCTGAGTTCTCCCTAGAACAGGCAGCTCCCTGGGAGAGTGTCAGGTACAGGGGGGACCCCAGGGGACACCAGCTGAGAACAGCCCTGCTGAATTCAGCCCAAATTGCAGGCCCTAGACTCCTGACAAATGTAATGGTTTTTATCTTACACCACTCAGCTTGGGGTTTTTTTATTTTTTACTCTGCAGTGGGAGGTCACTGAAAGTGGTCGTCCTGTTCTGTCACTGACTGCATACAGCGGACCCTGTGTGTTTGCAGCTCAGGTGGTCCGGGCTCCTCACATCAGTGCAGGGCTGCCAGCTTACAACTACCAGTGTCTAGATCTCTCTACCAGTGAGCTTGCTCCAAAGTCCTGGGAAGGACTCTGTCCAAACTGGGCAATGAACACTCCATTTGCCTCCCACCCACCCTAGTCACAGATAGGCAAAAAAATGGCATAAAAATGCACCCGGTTCCCTCACCATGTTCAACAGTATTCCACAGAGTTCCCCTGCAGGGTCACACTGGTCTCCCACTGGCTAGATAGCACACCCATTCCTAGCAGCCATCCTTTCAGTATCTGTTTTTCTCATGACTCTACTGGTATTTCCTGAACATCCTACATAAGCCACTTTCCCTCAAATCCCTGTCACAGTTTCGGCCTCAAGTCAGAACTCTAATCACGAAGACAGTACAATCCGAGACCAGTTTCTTTCTCTCGGTCAGCTTTTGTTTCCTTGTCTGCATAATGGAGCTAACAGAGGCATTTATATGTTGGGAGACCATGGTGAGTCCTCACTTGAGATAAAGTCTGTAGAGCACCCATCACAGCTCGTAGTGGCGACGGTGCACCTTAGCTAGCCCCACCACCTCTGGGCACAGGCTCTGGTGGCTGGCCCAGCCAGGCCCAGCGCTCTGCTGATCAGCCAAGATGCCTCCCAGGGCCCAGGAGACTCGTGAAGAGCTGTCCAGCGCCAGTGCAGAGAGGCAGGGAGAGCCGAGCCCAGCCCCGTGCCCTGGGGCTTGTCCGTGCTCCCCGGTCACGTCCCAGCTCCGCAGTCTGAGCCTCCTGCCCCACATCCACGTCTGCAGGACACCGTGGCTCCTGAGGTCTGAGCTGCCACAGGGGCTGGAGCCGGCTGCGTGCCTGACCCCAGGAGCCTGTCCCCGACCGGAAGGAGGAATGTTGTCAAGGAAGTGTGGCAGACCCGACTTCAGACAATTAGAAAAACATCACTGGGCCTCGTGGTGCAGGGTGTGCATAACTTCAGCTATGTCCTTAAAAAGAGACGGGTGGGAGAGGATGTTACTCTTTTCTCCTTTAAGAGCGCGCTGTCTACGCAAAACCGGCCACTCCCAACGGCCCATAAATACACACCCAAACCTGGGGGGGAAGTAAGAGCACACTTCTGCCCCACACAGTACAAGACACGTTCCATGTGCTCGAATCCCTTCTGTTCTCACCCCTCCTGACCTGCCCCAGGACACTGGGGGACGCGTAGGGGTGAACAGGACTGAGGAGCATGCTCAGAATGCTCAGAAGGTCCCACATCCATAGGAAAGGACCCCAGCAGGCCTGAGGGGAGGCCGAGTGAAGTAATGAGTGCACAGTTCTGGGTCCTGGCCAGGCCAGGAGTAATGGCAGAGCTCTAATGACCCTGCAGGGCTTTGGGTGGAAGTGACTATTTTAGAACCCGAAAACATCTCCTCAGCATGTTGAAGTCACATTTGGGAAATCCCCTCTTTACCATGGTCGTCGCCTTTCATGCAGTAGGATGTCTGTGTTGGGGGTATTTCCTACCAGAAAACCATCAGGGGATCTGTGTAGCACTTGGAGAAGCTTAAAAGGACACCATGGTTTACAAGTCTTGACTCTGGCTGAAAATGCTGTCATTAGTTTTTTCTTGGAGAAGAACATATTTTCGGTCTAGGGTTCGTAAGGTCAACACAGGAGAGTTTGTGCTCTCCAATCACAAAGCATCAAGCCTTGCGATATATCTTGGCACGGTCCCCAGAGCTAACTCAAGGCCTTCTGATGACTAGATGCTTGGGGGTATCTGTGGTGGCAAATAGAATGTGCTTGGTGTGGAGTTAGTAACCTCCTCATAGATCTATGACATCGGGATACCCAGCCTCTCACAGACTCTCAGGGCCTCTGTTTCCTTCTCGGTTATTTCCCCTACCAGCCTCCTTGCTCCCCTCTTAGGACTTTTAGAAATGCAGATGGGGAAAGAAGGACTACAATAACAGTAACAAAAATCCCGGTATGTGGTATGTGCTCAAGGGACAGGAGCTCCTATCACAAGAGCATCTCTTGGGGGTTCTCCAACTGGTAAAAAAAAGAAAATGTATGTGTGGGGGGAAGCAGAATGAAAAATCAAACAGGCTTTTGCTTGAGCAGAGACTCTGGAATTTGACTTCCTGGGTTCAATTATGAGCGTTGCTACATTGTAGGAGCAGGACCATGGGCAGTGACTTCCATCTCTCACTGCCCTGGTTTTCTGAACTCAAACACAGAACAAAGACCCACCTTGGTAGACTTCTGTAAGGATTAACTGAGACCATTCATGCCAATCTCACACAAAGCCTATTATACAGTAGCCTCCAGAAAAAGATCATTGCTTCAATTAATTTCAAAATAATTATTTTTAAATGACTATTATTGGAGACCAATCTTTCTTCACACCTGGGAATGTGGCTGTCAATCATGAAGCAAATACTTGGAGGCTATTTGGAAGGATGCCAGGCACTTTTTAGCAACTGGGTGAGTGCAGGAGGGCACAGTTCCAGACCAGTACACTGCTATGAACTGGGTGTCATAACGCCCTGATGGGTCCCCACCAGCTGGGTGAAGATTGACAAAAAAAATCAGTGGCAATTTTTAGTTAAGGTATCGATGTATAGAAAGGCTTCTATTAAAAATAATAAATGGGTCTGAAAATAAAGTTATCTAGCCCAAACATACTATTCCTTTTTACTTGCATCGTAAATTATTCATTCGTTTCTTTTTTGAGTAGCAGACAAAGGGGGTGGATGGAAGCTAGACACCCCTGAAATTTCCCCAAACCATATGCAAACCATACACTCACGCACCTGCTTTTTCTTTGATGCTCGTCAGTATTCCCTACATCACCTGGTTGATACAGGAGGAGGGTTCTCTTATTATCCCCACTTTACAGGTGAGAAGACTTCGGCTCTCACTGAGGTTAACAGGCACGTTAGCACCCACTGGAGTGTAACATCTGAGGACCAGAGCCCAACCCCATGAGAAACAGGAGTCTCAGGTTTTATCTCTGCTGAAGTCCCCTCTTCCTGGTGGCAGTGAGTGCATGGAGTGATGAGGCAGGATTTACAGAGAGAAGACTTTAATCACAGTTTCCTTCCTGTTCCAGGAAAGTTGTGAACAGGCAGGGAGGTGAGGAGCAATCAGGAGCCTGATAAGAATTCCGTTCCCTAGTCTGGGACAACTAGAAAGCCGTTGATCAGGCAGAAGAGTGAAGTACTCCCAGCAACGGCATAATGATGAGAAGCCAGCCCTCCCCTGTGTCTGGAGATGATCCCTTTCCAAAGGGCTTTCCTCATGCCCTGTCATTGGTCCCTTTAAACCAGCTATGTCCAACCTTGTGGCTTCCCTGGGCCACATTGGAAGAAGAAGGATTGTCTTGGGTCACACATACAATACACTCAAGCTAACGATCTCTGATGCACTAAAAAGAAAGGTCACAAAAAAATTCTCATAATGTTTTCAGAATTTGTGTTGGGCCTCAAAGGTGTTCTGGGCCACAGGGTAGACATGCCCGCTTTAAACTATACTGTAGAAACAGAATGAACATCAATACGATTGGAAGCATACGCTAGACAGACTGGCTACAAAGACAAGAATTTGGAAACCCTAATATACAGAAGTCAAATATGAATGAATGAATCTCTAACCCAGGGATTTACATGTGTGACAAATATACGTTAGTTCAGTACAGTGGCATTTCCTAAATTCTATTTATTAAGTAAAATTGATTATAAGGGACTCCAAGCATTTCTAAATGGTATACCTGTCACACACTTCATGAAGCTACCCAGAGGAAACACTTGTGTCTAGAAGTTACAGGGTTGCCCACACACTGGGAAGCCATGCTTGGTATGTGCTGGGGTCATCCAGACAGATCTCAGCAAAAAACTAAGAAAACCCGGGCTGAGGAATTACAATAGATGAGGGCTGTCCGGAAAACATCCAGCCATGCCACCCTTCTCGTCATAGTGACACTGGCTGGATTTTTTTCCAAACAGCCCTCGTCTAAGACATTCCAAACTCGAATCAGTCATGTTTTAAAAATAACCCCTTTTAAAAAGAACACTGCTACCAAAACAGGTATTTCTTTGATAGCGATGACTGCCCATCAGTATGGACGTTTGGACTTGGCAGGATCAGCAGGGGACGACATGAACTGGAGGCAGAAAGAGCGAGCTAGTGTGGATTCGTGCGTGAGTCATGCTGGACTGGGGCTGCTGGGGACAGGTAAGAGACAGCACAGAGGCCTTTCAGCCGTCCTAAGCAGGGCTTCGGATTTGTCCTCCATGTGTCAGGGAGTCAACAAAACTCCAGGGGAAAACAAAACGAACCCTCAATGCCCATATGTAGAAATGGATGCCATATAATAACCTAAAAGATACTGATTTCGAAAACCAAAGAATGGAGTGATTAGCACAGAGATACATGCAGCACGCCTGAATGCCAGAAGATGGCTAGCTAATGATCTGCTTGGCCAAAGTAAAAAGCACTTGATGGACAGTCTTTTGATTTCATGCATCTGATATACATTGCATCTAAACGTGTTTGGATATAGAAGTTGAGCCTTTGTGCACATGGTAACCCTTATCAAACTGCTTGGATGTTCGCTTCACAGCAATTTCAAAGTGCCGGTTATAATGCGTACACTCCACATGATCGTACGGGGGATGGCTTTCCTGCTCAGCACCACCTCTTTTTGCATTTCCTTCAAAGCGTGCACGTGCAGTCACGATTGTAGGGAGATCATCAAATACTGTTACCACACAGTATCATTCACATCTCGAACTTCAGGTGTCAGCAGGAAAAGCCAAAGGGGAGATTGTGGCAGCTTTGTCACTGGCTCTGTCCAGTCAAGAGAAATTCCCAATGGAAAAATAAATAAAACAGGAAGGCGCCGAGCAGCTTCCAGAGTAGAAGAAGCGTATCTTGAGATTGGGCTCAGTCTCTTATTTTCCCTAAACCTCAGTTACTTCATTGGCAACCAGCCCGCAAGGTCCTCCCTAGTTCTGGGCCCAGGATGCGTCTCCAGGCGTGGCTGTCAGGACTCTTGCGCTCACACGTTCACCTTGGTTCCGAGGGCTGCCTCAGTCTCCCGGACACGCCCTGCCCACATTCCTGCGTCCAGGTCTTTGTGCCTCTTATCTTCTCCACCGAGGATCAGCCCTTTACAGATATCTGCTGGCTCGTTCCTTCATCTCTTTCAAGTCTCTATGCAAATGACCCTTCTGCCGGGAGGCTTGTTCCTTTTGGTCCCTAAGCTGCACGTGTCCAGCTCTTTACCCTTTATGCTCTTTCATGACTATGTTTCTTCATAGCGTGTATCTCTGCCTGACATTTTCGGTTTGCCCTTTGCGTGTCACCACCCCATTCGAAACGTAAGATCTGTGAGCACCAACACTTTGTTGTCAGCCTCGTTCCCAATTCTTCAAAGAGTGTCCGCAACTACGTGGGAACTCGATAGACATTTGTAAATTAGCAGGGAAGGAGAAAAAGAGGAAGGGAAGGAAATCACAATGATCCCTTTTTCTTTGTCTAAAATTCCGATTTGGTATCAGGGTTTTACATTACGTCTATTGACTGGTTGACACTGGGCAATTAACTGATTAAAATAAGAAATAATCATCACCTCCTTTTTAAAGTTTCTAGTTATTTTTTATTGTGATAAAACATAACCTGAAATGTACCGTTTGAACCATTTTTAAATGTAGAGTTCAGCAAAAATATTTTTGGATAGGGCTAGCTTCAAAAGGGGTACGTACCCCAGCCCAGCCTTTCTACTGTACTCCTCCTTCAGTGAAAGGCTGCCGAAGCCCCCCAAATTGTGCCACATTCTTGAATATTTGCATTGACCACATTAATGCTTTTAACGTG
The DNA here is from genome assembly GCA_004027555.1 of Craseonycteris thonglongyai. Lineage (NCBI taxonomy): Eukaryota > Metazoa > Chordata > Mammalia > Chiroptera > Craseonycteridae > Craseonycteris > Craseonycteris thonglongyai. The sequence continues at coordinate 83,237 of PVKE010002106.1, forward strand.
GGAGGAAAATGCAATACAATATGCATACACTAAAGCAAGATAGTTACAGAATTTACAAAACACTATGCAAATTTCTAATGCAGCAAACGCACCTGTGTGGTCTAGAAACGAAAGACGCACTTAAAGCAATATATGTGACTTCTTTCCATCTTGTCCGTGTACCTAAGGAACATTAATGACACCTCCTTTGGTGATCATGCCACATATCTACATATGAAACTGTTTATGAATATGGGACTTGGTTGGTGAAACAGTCCTTGGGACCTCACTGTGCTAGGTGATGAGATTTTCCCCTAATTCACAGATAGGGAAACAGAGCCACAGAGCAGTTGTCACTTACTCAAGGTCAACACAGCGAGGAGTGAAGCTCCTACTCCCCTGGAGGTGTTCTAACAGCAAGCTCTGCGTCCTCCACGACCTACACGTTACATTCCTACACGTAACAGGCTCGTTTTTTCCATCTGCTTTTATTGTCTCCTTTGCTAGTCAAAGTCGTTCTATACTGAAATGTCTTCCTTCAAGGCTTGTGTAAAAAGGTGAGTTTCTCTTGTTGGGTTTTTGTGTGTTTGTTTGTTTGTTCCTAAACTAGCTTCTTAGCAGCAAAAACACCCTTTTTCCTCACAAAGTGGCTTAGCATGCCACCTGGTAGCTCAGACCCCATCTTAGGAATTACACAGCTTGCTGTAATGGGGTGCTAGGAAGTCAGCTTGGACTGCAATGTAATGCAGCATTTCTAACCAGATGGCATTCACTTGCTCCTAAACTTACCCTGGTGTTATTGTGAAGCTGCTTTTTTCGATTACTATAGCAATAACGAAAGGGGTGAAGGTCATGCACTTGATCCGTGCAGGGGTCAGTTTCCTTTATTCAAGTTCTAAGCTGTTATTGCTTTGATTGGCCCCATTCCATGGGCAGCCCCATTTCAATTTACAGAGTGGAACTGTATGGACGGATCAGTGCAAATCCATTCCCAGGTTGCTAAGCAGCAAGTAGTCAAATCTCCACTCCTTCAGCCAAAAGCCCTGTGAAAGTTCTGAAATACAGGGTCCAGCAGAAGTAGCACCATAACATTGTGAAACTTGCTTCATCTCGCATGAGATGGACAGCACTTAGAACATTTCACCTAAAATGTCCTATGGTATGTTTGAGTGTGATATTGTTATGTTACAGAATTACATGCTTATGATTTTGTAATAAAAGATTTGGTATAGACAACCAGCTCATAAAAAAAAGGGGTGTTAACTTCTGCTGGGCGTTATGTCTGCCGGACCCCATATATTTGAGTATGCACTAAATGTCCAATACAATGTAGGACGCAGTGGATGATTAAAAAGTAAGCTTTCACCCTAATTCAATGCTAATCACTATTAATAATAAGTCCTTACTGTATTCCTGGCCCTGTGCTTGGTGCTATGGATACAGTAATAATCGAGGCAGGTATTATGCGTGGGACTCATAAACTAGAAACCATGGTAAGTCTATTCCTATAGTAATATGTCCATATCACCTGATGAGTAGTTAATCTATATAAAAGGCTGTTGTAGGTACAAGAATAAAATACCATCCCTGTTCTTGGGATCCCACATATAAAATAAAAATTTAGGTAAACTCTCAAAAATTCATGTGTATACAAATATAGCTACACAACAATTTTATCTATAAGATGTTTAACAGAACTGACATTTTCTGAAGAGAATGGGGGTATGCTCAGTGCTGGTAGCTGCTGTCCTTACAAAGCCATCTCATCACGGTGTCCTCTAGGCATCCTTTGGACAAAGGCAGGATTCCTCCCCACAGCATTTCCAGGGGCACGTGACTTAGAGGCAGCTTTCATCTCATGGGCATAGACAGAGCAGGGCATGCTCTTTAGGGGAGCTGAACAGACATACGTTTCATAATCTAACGTTTAAAGTGTAAGCCAACCGGGAGAACTGAGGTCATAAGAAATTGGGTTACTATAAAGTTTTCCCTCAAAAGCGTTTTAAACTTTCCCACAATGAACTTTCTGTTAGAAGAAGATAATCCCATCTGTGGACCTCAGGTGAGCATAGAGCAGAAGCTGACATCCCCGTTGCTCTGGTAGGGGCCTAAGCGTGAAATGATGAGCTCAGTGATGCTTTCTCTCTCCCACCCAATCCCTCCCCTCACCCGTGATGCTATTCTGAGGCCAATGATATATAGAGGGGACCCCAAAACAACCGCAATGGTCTTCTGGAGGGCGGGCCCCTTGTAATCCAGGCTTCCCCCGCCAGGGGAGTGTTCTAGGGACCCATCTGCATCCGTGTACCAGCTAGTGGTGGTGTAAGAGTGCATTAGGCTTCAGTGAATTTTTTTTGGAGACTCTTTCAACGTGTTTGTCCATTTCATGATGGGTGATTGACATGAACAACGTGCAGCCGGATAACGCACCTGCCCACACCGAGCTGAGTGTTCAGCAGTTTTTAACCAAAAATGGCATGATCCCCGTGCCACAACCGTCCTGTTCACTCAATCTCACCCCGAACATTTGTTGTTGTTTCCCTGTATGAAAAACATCCTCAAAGGTAAATGTGCTGACCATGTGCAAGAGATGTATTGCATCAGACAGAGAGTACTTCGAAGGCGACTGAAGTTTAAACATATATGAATCAATACACAATATGTTATTAAAAAATTCCAGGTTTTTAAGTCCCCCCTCATATAGATCAGCTTGAAAAATGATAGAACTCTATCATTAGAGGACAAGAGGCTTTGAATTGTGATTCTACTTCTATAGACAAACTTGAAATGATTCCTCCAGCGTCCCTGGGCCAGATAGCCCCGTGAGCAAAACCCTGTGCTTACGCGGTGACTGTTTGCCTTTCCAAGGTTGGCAGGCGCATATGGGGTCCAGCTTGGATGACACCTTGGACTCACCGGTACCACACTAGTGACTAATGAGCTAACTAGTGTGACATGAAGGAAGAATGAAATCCCAAAGGGGTCCCTGAGTTCTTTTCTTTGGCTCCACAGTAGAACTATCTTTGAGGAATATTTGTACTATTTGGACCTGTTTTTAGCCTCTGTGAATTTTCCTCTGGGATGTTTCTCTTCCAGTGACAATGGCTCCTTGGATAAAGGCTTGGGAAGGAGGTAACACGCTTTCCTGGTACTTAAGCATAACTGCTCCATTTCATTGTGACACCTGATAGACACAAAATTACAAATGTCATAGAAGAATGAAGAACCGAGGGTGATCTGAAAATCTAAAGGGACAGCAGAAAACAGTGAAATTACAACTTCTTTGTGTAACTACATCTTTATTGCAGTGTGAAAAATAGCCATTCCTCTATCTATGACAAATAGCAAGACACTATTTTTTTCGCACACTCTCTCTACCTAAGAGGTTTTAATGCCATAGATGGCAGAATTTCAGCGTGAAAAGAAGGCTGTGAATAGCTAGCACACAACACAAACTATGCCAAGAGGAAACAGAGCGATGTGTACCATTTGACACTATGTCTAAGACTTGGCTTCTGTCGCGACAAAGGAATATACTTAACCTGTAGCTATTCCAATCTAGTGACACGTGTCATAAAACCCTCACTCAGCAACAGGGCTTTCAATAACCCTAATAAGTTTTACATAAAGTCAAGATTGAATTTTCAGATATGTATGATATTTTTATTTAGTAATTCAACACCAAGGATTGGCTTAAAAGGAAATCATTTAATATTTTTGACACTTCATTCTTCAAATTTTATCCATTTTGTACTTAAAACATGATCACATTTTGTTAAGGGTTGGAAGTTCCATGCTCAGTGCAGATAATGCAAACTCTAGGACATAGAACTGGAGTCATTTAAAGGAAATGTAAGTTAGGAATTCATGATTCTCTGCTTCAAACTACTTCCCCTATCTTTTCTTTTATGGGAAGGCTGATGAAAGTTGTATTTATAAGTAACTTAATAACTTAAAATAATAATTACCAGTTACTGAGCACTGCTAATTGCCTGGCGGAATTGTGCTAAGCATGTTGCAGGCATATCTCATTTAATTAGCACAACACTTTGAACTTGAAAACTAGTATGAAGTGAGAACAATTTGTTGAGCTACTAAGCTTAAATGGCATCATGGGAAAGAAATATCCAAAGCTCCCAAATGCTATAAAAAAATTATTTATTTTATTCGACACTCCTTAGTGTGAAACTAGGGGAAGCAATTCCCAACCAAAACTGCTTTTCTTTGTCATTCATTCATCATTCATTCATTCCACAAATAAGCATAGATTCCCTATTATGTGCAAGACACTGTGATGGCTGCTATCCTTCAAGGCAATTATAGTCTAGTATGAGACAGACAACAAAAATAAGATAAAAATGTGCACTTACAAATGGTGACGAAAGCACTTATGGGAACAGCCTGTGATGGGAAGTAGCAGGTGCCTCGTGGATGGATATTAGGTCAGGGGCAGGGGCAGTACACTGCAGGGAGGTAGGTACATGTGTGACGTCGCTGAGG